>JAJPUD010001684.1:244933-286350 GCA_023553655.1 Myrmecobius fasciatus | reverse complement strand
TATATATATATATATATATATATATATTTGCTTTTTGCTGAGGCAATTGGGGTAAAGTGACTTGCCCAGGGTCACACAGCTAGGGAATGGTAAGTGTCTGAGATCAGATTTGAACTCAGGTCCTCCTGACTTCAGGGCTGGTGCTCTATCCACTGTGCTGATTATATTTTAATCTAGTTCTGGCTGCATTTGTGGGAGTATTTCAGGCCCAAGCTCGACAAATACTCATTTTTACAAGATTTTGAGTTCCAAATTTTTCTCCCTGCTTCCCTTCCCTTGCCTCTTCCAAAAATGGTAGACAAATTTATATAGGTCATATATGTGCTATCATGTAAAACATATTTCTATATTAGTGATAGTTATAAAAGAAGAAACAGATAAAAAAGAAAAAAATTCTCTAGAATTCTTTAAGTATACCATCATATCATCTGCAAAAAGTGATAGTTTTATTTCTTCATTGCCTATTCTAATTCCTTTGATTCTTTCCCCCCCATTATTATTATAGCTAATATTTCTAGTGCAATATTGAATAACACTGGTGATAATGGGCATCTTTGCTTCACCCCTGATCTTAATGAGAAAGCTTCTAGATTATGCTTATTACACATAATGCTTACTGATAGTTTTAGATAGATATTGTTTACCATTTTAAGGAATGCTCCCTTTATTCCTTTGCATTCTAGTATTTTCAATAGGAATGGGTACTATATTTTTTCAAAAGCTTTTCCAGCATCTATGGAGATAGTCATATGATTTCTGTTGAATTTATTATTGATATCATCAATTATGTTGACAGCTTTCCTAATATTGAACCAACTCTGAATTCTTGATATAAATTCCCCTTGGTCATGGCGTATAATCCTTGTACATATTGATATCATCACCTTGCTAGTTTTTTTTTTAATTTTTGCATTAATATTCATGAGGAAAATTGGTCCATAATTTTCTTTCTCTGTTTTAGCTCTTCTTGGTTTAAGTGTCAGCATAATATTTGTATCACAAAAGGAGTTTAGTAGAACTCCTTCCCCTATTTTCCCTAAAACTTTATATAGCATTGGAATGAACTATTATTTAAATATTTGGTAGAATTGCCTTGTGAACTCCTATCTGGCCCTGGGAATTTTTTCTTAGTGAGTTCATTAATGGTTTGTTCAATTTCTTTTTTAAGATGGGGTTATTTAGGCATCCTATTTCTTTTTTTTCTTTTTTCTTTTTGGCATCCTATTTCTTAATCTAGGTAATTTATATTTTCATATTATTCTCTGATTTTATTCAGATTATCAGATTTATTGCCATGTAATTGAGCAAAATATTTCTAATGATTGCTTTAATTTCTTCTTCATTGGTAGTGATACTGGATATTTGGATTTCTTCTTTTTTAAAATCAATTAGCCATCGGTTTATCTATCCAACTCTTTTTTCATAAAACCAGTTCTTTTATTTATTAGCTCAACAGTTTTTTTACTTTCTATTTACTTATTAATCTCATCTTTATTTTTAAGATTTCCAATTTAGTGCTCATTTGGGGATTTTTGATTTGTTATTTTTCTAGTTTTTATTTTTTTTAGTTGTATGCCCATTTCATTTATCTAATCATTCTCTATTTTGATGATATAAGAATTTAGAGAAATAATTTCCCCGCTAAATACTGCCTTAGTTGCATCCCATAAATTTTGATATATTGTCTCATTGTTGTTATTCATTGTTGATATTCATTATCACTAATTAAATTATTGATTGTTCTGTGATTTGTTCTTTGACCCACTTATTCTTTAGAATTAGATTGTTTAGTTTCTAATTATTTTAATCTATTTTTCTGCTGCCTTGTGTTGAATTTAATTTTATGGCATTATGATCTGAAAAGAATATATTTAATATTTCTGCCTTTCTACTTCTGATTTTGAATTTTTAGCCTTAATTTTTGTGATAAATTTTTGTGTTGCTTCCATGCACGGCTGAAAAAAAAGTTGTAATTCTCTCTGTTCCCATCAAGTTTTTTTCCAAGGATCTGTCATATCTCACTTTTCTAATATTCTAATTCACCTACTTAATTCCTTTCTTGTGCATTTTTGGTTGAATTTATCAAGTTATAAGAGGCGATAGTTAAGGTTCCCTACTAATGTAGTTTTGCTGTCTATTTCTTCCTATAACTTATTTACTTTAAGACTGGGATGCTATCACTTGGTGTACATATGTTTAGTATTGATATCACTTCATTGTCTATGGTACCTTTTAGCAAGATATAGTTTCCTTCCTTGTATCTTTTAATTAGGTCTATTTTTGATTTCTTTTTTTTGTCTAAGATTAGGATTGCTACTCACACTTTGCCTTTCCTTTTTCTTTTTT
Source organism: Myrmecobius fasciatus (assembly GCA_023553655.1). Classification (NCBI taxonomy): domain Eukaryota; kingdom Metazoa; phylum Chordata; class Mammalia; order Dasyuromorphia; family Myrmecobiidae; genus Myrmecobius; species Myrmecobius fasciatus. Next base: position 284,004 of record JAJPUD010001684.1, on the reverse strand, counting down.
CTTTTCACTTCAGCTGAAGCAAAATAGATTTGGCTCTAGCCCCTTACTTTTATTTTATGTATTTCTCTCTGCTTCTAGTGCATTTCCTGTAAAGAATAGATTGTAAGATTCTGGTTTTTGATACACTTTTATCTACTTCTATTTTCAGGGAGAGTTCATCACATTTACATTCATAGTTATGATTATTAACTATGTATTTTTCTCTAAACTAATTTTTTCTTCTGTTTGTCAGCTCTCTCTCATTTCACCCTTTCCTTCCTATATAGTGTTTTGCTTCTGTCTATTGCCTCTCCCAACTTGCCCTCTACTCTCTCTGTTTCTTGGGTTAAAAATTCCTTTTTGCTGGTTCTGCTATTTCAAGATTTGTTTTGGGGTCCTATTTGGTGGCTGTTTGGAGCTGAATATGGGAAAGTTTCAGTGATTTGCTTCTTTCTCTGCCATTTTGGATCCTGGAAGTTGGGATCCATATCTTTTTTTCTCTCTCAGTTTAAGAGTCCCTACTCTAGACCCTTGACAAAAAAGTACAATATGGAAAAAAAAAGCTTGCACTCAATATGTGAGCTTAGTTGAAAGAACAAGCTTAAAGAGTGTAAGTTTAATGTTATGGCCATAGATGAGAAGTCAAGTGGAGTCTATTAATTCATTTAAAGGATAGAGATGATTCTATGAACTCTTTCTACAAAAAATTACTTTAGAGGTCATCTCATCCAATAAAATCAATCTCACCCAAGTAAAATGATTTTACTACAACAGCAAGAGCAACAACAACAGCTATTACTACTACCACCACTACCACCACAACCACCACCACCTAGCATTTATGTAACACTTGGAAATCACCACCTTATAGACATTATTTCATTTTATTTTCACAGCAGCCTTGGAAGTAAATTCTATTATCCCTATTTTATAAACAGAAGCAGATAGATATTGAGTTTTCCAGGATGGCATACTTATTAAATGTTTGAAACCCATTTTCAACTCAGATCTCACTGGCTCCTTGTCCAGTGCTCTAGCCCTTTGCCACCTTGTGGCCACATGAGAAACCTGAGATCTATAGAAATTAGGTGATTTGCCCAAGATCATACAGGAAGTAAAGAGATGAGGTGTGATTCAAAGCCAGGTCCCTCTGTCTTCACAATCCAACATTTTTTTTTCTACTGCATCAAACTAGTCAGGAGAAAAGGAGAAAAATGACAGAAGATTGGTAAACCGAGTCAATGGGCTACAAGTGATATAAAAGAGAAGTCTTTTTGCTCTTGACAAGAAAAATTTCAGCTGAGATATTCATTGTTGAGGGAGATAAAAGTGCTTTGTAATGGAGGATATGCCACTGAATGCAAGGTATTATTGTAGTCATGAACACAATTAATGTTTGGGGCAGGAAAATGTAAATGCACAATATTTAAAGTTTGAGTTGCATGTAATTATATGCCTTTACTAAAGAGTGCATCTGGACCTGATTCTCCTTGGCAGCAAGGTGGAAGACCTCGGGGGAAGACTATTGCATACACTCTCAGATATAATTACTTATCAGTCATTTTTGCTTAATGGTGTTTCTTTAAGAGAAGATTCTGTGTTGGAGGGGTGAGTGGGCTATATCTGGAAATGATTGTAATATAAAAATAAAAGGCATTATTGAAACATAGTTTTGAAAAACTATATGCTATTCTTTGGGGGAAAATTTGAGTTTGTCTTTTTAGTAGTTCATAGTTCCAAAGAACACTCGATATTCCAATAATATGCTTGATTATCCTTCCTGGCAAGCTTTTTTGGAGGGATCTATTCAGTTCAAGATGCATATATGAAACGCTTATTATGAGCCAGAATTTGGATATACACAGGGAAAAATGAAACAGCATCTTCTCTCAATGACTTTATTTGCTATGGAAAAATCAGAAATTAAACTCTTATAATTACCCATTGGCTTTTCAAAGATGATTTCTCTATAAATGTGTATTTGGCAGATAGTAGGGGAAGGGAATTAGGAGATGGTCTACTTTCCTGCTTTCTTTATCATCAATATAAAAAAATGTTGGTTTCTTCTTTTTTGTCAACTCACTCTTTAAAAGAAGTTACTTGATTTAATTTGAAATAACAAATGCAAAAATGAAAGACATTGCCTTCCCTTTATCACCCTGGAATCTGGGAATCCTAACTTGTTATGCACATTATTTAGATCCTAAGAGTAGCTCGGTTTGGACCAAGGGGACTCTCAATCAGAACTGACACCACAAACCCAGTTTTGTTAGATGGATTAGATGCAGTCTCAAATTCTATACTCCAGGGCCTATTTACTCCTAATCTAGATAATTTAAATTACCTGGTAAATCCTTTCATGTTTTCTATCTCAGTTCAAACTATTGGAGTGAGCTATGAGTTTATTGGCTCATTCAGAGGTAGACTCATGCAGGGTTACATCAGCAGAGCCCCCATCGGTAAATCATGAGATTGCACCGCAGATCTGCCCTTGATAGAAGAAAGGAAGGAATGGAATTTTTCAGGATCCATTACTATATGAATTATGGATTATAGCTGGAAAGGTTCTGAGCTATAGATTGACATGATGTATCCTGTCAAAGGACCACTTATAAACTTGGAAGGTTCATTTATGATGTAACATGTCAAAAGTCCACTTATTAGGTTCTCTGTGCTCTGGATTGATGAGACTGTCTTTTCCTAAAATATATTTTAGACTTAAGTGAAGTGAAGAAGAAAGAAAATACAATCCTCTTTTAAAAGTAATGTCAAAGGAAATAAGAGACTAGAAAAATCTTAGTCTATTGATGAATCCTGGGAAATTCGCTGCCACAGCTTTATCACTCAGAAGGCAAAGTAATGCAATAGATGTCCAGAACCTGTAAGTCTTGGTATGGGGTCTTTTACTGTCTTTCTGTGTTAGGCAAGTGCATTAGCATTGCACCTCAGTTTCTCAATCTGTACTTTTAAGGAAAGTAATGTTCTAGTTTACAAGGACTTTTGTAAGTTGGTGAGTCCAAAGTATCTTACTTAATGATTTCTGTAAGTAGATAGGATGGCGAAGAGAAGTGATTATACCTGTTAACATAAATCAAAACTCATCAATAACTTATTAGACAAGGCTTAGAGACAAGCCTGAGGCTCAGGGTTGTTAGTTGACTTGCTCATGATCACAGAGCGAGTGAGAAAAGTAGGATAAGAACCCAAATCAAATACTGCATCCACTATGACAACCTGTCACTCCAAAGAAATAACCAAACATTACTTAAATGCTAACCATGCATTTAAAAGCCACAATATCCAAGCTATATATTGAATGCAAGCTTAAGTTTGGCAGATATTTAAATAGTGATGGGAACCCCATATGGAACTCACTGCAACCCAGCATATTACAGAATGGTCTTGGATGCAGTTTGAGTGTCCTGCCCAGAGTCACAGAGGCAGTGCTTTTCAGAGGCAAGATTTGAACCTTGGTCCTCCTATCAAGAATGGCAGAACCCTAGTCACTACCACCAACCCAACCCAACAAATACTTCCCTAAGTATCTACTAGGAAGGAAGTGCTAGAGACAGAGAAAAAAGGATCTCTGCTCAAGGAGCACCATGGCACATTATTTAAATATATACACATGCACATTTATACAATCATTTATACATACTCATATATGTGTGCTTATATATACCTGTCTACATGCATACATTGTGTATACATAATGCATGTGACATATACGTATTTATAAATCTGTATGATAATTGGAGGAGGTGGGAGGTGGGCTTGAGACTCAGGAAAGCCTTTTCCCAGGAGATAGTGCCCAAGGTGAGTCTTGTAGGAAGCTGGGGAGTTCAAGGGGTGGAAGTGAAGGGAAACGGCATTCTGGGCATGGAGGACAGCTGATGCAAAAGCATAGAGGTGGGAACCGAAGTACCCAGCTTCTTGTGGTGAGGAGGGAATCGGCTAAATGGCTTGAAATGCCAAAAGACAGGGAGTCAGGTGTCAGGCTGGAAAGATAGATTGGTGTCCCGTTACTTCTGTTACAGAGACACAGAAGTCAGACTCTAAAGCCACATTGATGTGGTTAAAAAAGCACAACAGGGTGGATTGATAAGGTCCTAAGTTCAATATTGGATTGACATGACTAGTAAATAGAAAACATAAGAAGCAGTTCATTCACTTTGGGGCTCAGCATGCATTTATTGAACCCTTCCAACATTGATGTGGGTTATAGCTGGATGGGTCAGGAATACAAAGGGGAGAACTGATCACTAGTACTGAGTTGTTCCTGATGGGAATGGTGATTTTTTAGATATGTATGTGTATACACACATATATATATATGTATATATATATATACACACACACATATATATATATACAATACACATATTTATATATATACACATGTATATATACATTCATAACATATACACATATATGCTATATAATATACACATATACATTGAATATACATATGCACATATATACATATGCACAATAAATGATACATACATATATATATTATCTAAAACATTATTCCTATATATACACATATACATACTCACATACATATATTCTGGCAGCCTTGGAGTGTAAGTCCTGCTTTTGGTACACTTTGGTTGTGTGACTCTTGGAAAGTCAACTTAACCTCTTAGTGTCCCAGTCCATTTTCTCAGACTATACCTTTCAGGACAGAAGGCACAGTGGTTAGAAAATTAATTCTGAGAGCAAATCCAGCTTCAGACCCATACAAGCTGTATGATACTGGACAAGGCACTTCACCTCTGTCTGCCTCAGTGTCCTTATCCATAAAATGGACCCACCATTTGCCTTCAGAGTTGTGTGAGGAGTCAATGAGATGATGTTTGTAACTTTCAAGTGTTATTTAAAAAGTGATTATTAACTGAAAGAGTTTCCGTCTCAGGAGTTCCCCAAACAGATGATGCCATAGGTTTTTATTTTAAAAAAAAGGTATATCTTTTTTGTTGTAATTTGATCCATATGGGCAGGTGCAGAACAGCTAATCTGAGAAGTTATGTGACCTGTTCAGGGCCACATAGCCTATGGGTGTCAGAAGCAGAACTTTCATCCAGGTCTTTCTGACACGAGGGCCAGTCCACAATTCAGTAGGTTCCTCATGTAATGGCATGAATAAATGAATGGATAAATAAAGGTTTTTGTTGTCATTGTTAGGTTTGTTTCAATCCTTGCTGGGAAGTCACCTGCTAAATGGGATATTATTTACCGGTGCAGACAAATTAAAGCCATAAATATTATCCAACTGTCTAAATCTTTTCAATAAAAAGAAATGATGAGTTGTGTATATGTAAAATAGTACCACTTGGTAAGGGAAATATTATCTTTATGATTTATGTAGGAGGCACCTAGCGGATACTTGGCTAAAGCCAAAGGTAGTGTCTAATTCTGCATGCTTTTAGAGTCTTTCCAAATATATTCAGAGAATAATTTGTAGATTAAATTGTGGCCTCTAACAAGATCCATTCAGTCCACTCTCATTGTTGCTGTTCTCCCCCCAAATGAACAGCTGAAAAAAAAGTAAAATAAACAGGGATTGAATCTATCCTATACAGAGGTACTAAATCACAGTCATGGGCTCAGTGTGGTACATGTCACTCCTTGGTGTGGCCAAAACCAGACTGAAATGCAATTGGGAAATAGTTAACAAAAAATAAAAATCAATACAACAAAGGTAATATTCTATTTAAAACCCAAGTCGATACTATTGGTGGCTCTGGTTCTATTTAAGCTTGGTCACTGGATCAGATCACTGCAGATTAGTGATCCAGAACAGGTGCTTCCTGTCATATCTTCATTTTCTTTTGTAATAATATTTATGGATGTACCTTATGGGGCCTCAGTTGTGAATTAAGTGAAATTTTACTCCCAGACTTCCCTTCCACTCCATCAGGCTTCACTGCCCTCATTAATAGATCAATAAGAAGGCATTTATCAGGCACTGGAGATACAAAGACAAAAATGAAAGTATCCCTGCCCTCAAGGAGTTTCCAATCTAGGGGGAGGACAACATGGTTTTTTCTCTCTGAAAACTTCCTAAGCAATGGAACTTATATGTCCACTTACCTGCAGTGTAAGACTTAGAGTGTTACTTCTTGGGGATTCTTTGCTTTTTTGGAGGATTTATGGACTAAAAGGCATTAAGATCATTGATAATATAATGCTTCCTTAAGGGCCTGAGAGATCTTCCAAGTCTAATTTTCTCATTTTACAGATGAAGAATTTGAAGCCCAATGAGCTTAGCTGACTTGTCCAAAGCCACACAACCAATATGGCAGCAGAGCTAGTAGTAGAACCAGTCTCCCGATTTCCAGGTCAGTATCAGTTTGCTCTCTGAACTTATTTACTCATCTATCTCTCCATAGAATTTTACTATTAAGACAGCAGGAAGTCTACATTAAAATTAACAGTCAGTTGAGAATCCACCTTTTTGATTTCCTCTTGTATACCAACTGCTTTGATCTTAATATAAGAGATTTGATATCATATTTGATATTTTTATTAGGACCATTAAAGTGTTTGACAAAGTGTCTCATGCTACTTATGTGAAAAAGTTGGGGGGAACTGTAGGCTAAGCAAGAGTAGAGTCGGCTGGAATTGGAATTGGTTGAATGGCTGGATCCCAAGAATAGTCAGTCATTAATGGTTTGATGTCATCTCAGAAGGAGATCTCTCCTGAAGAGCCCCCCAAATCCATGTTTAGCTCTGCATTTCTTATCTTTTTATCAATGTCTCTGATAAAGGCATAGATAGTAGACTATTCACAATTGGAGGGAGATACAGTACATTATATGATACAGTCAAGATCACAATAGATTTCTGGCAGGCTACAATTTTGGTCTAAGTCTAATAAAATGCTATGATCTTCAGGTTGTGTCAGGGCAGATACTTTCTTGGATCTCTCCTGACTTTTCACACCTGTTTTCAATATTTTGATTCCAGTATCTTTTACTCTCCTGTAGGCGTCTTGGATGTTTACTTAAAACTAAAAGATGAGAGTTTTTTTACTCTTAATCTATGATCTGTCTTCCTGATGACCGATTCCAGCCTCTCTTTTGACCACCACATAAAATGCTAAACAACCTTCGTGATGTTTATTCCTGATGCCTTTGAGGATTCTTAGTCAGTCCCTCCTGCCAGCCCAGGTGAGCAAACAGCAAATCAGGCTTTCTTGATAGCAGACAATGAATTGGTGAGAGTAACGAAGGTGATCTGAAGAGCCCAGAGCTGTCATTTCTGAAGCTCTTTATGGTAACAGGTGCTTATTATTGTCTGATCTCCTCTGGTTAGTGTTCGTAGAAAGAAGAGAAAAGTCTCCTGAGGATCCTAGCTTCTGGATCTCCTCTTCCAAAAGTATTTCCTTTAGGGGTAGCTGGCTTGTCATTCTCTTGTCATTTCTATGAGACTTCACAAGGAAAGAGAAGAGAGCATACAAGAGATTAATCCTGTGTAATGTGTTCTATGTAGATTTAAGCAACCTTAGGAGGGAAAATATTGGGAATTTAGAAACACATGAAAGCAATTTAAGGACAAAGTTTGTGTGCAAGTGTGAGTGTGTGTGTGTGTGTTATCAACATTGTGTCATGTCACTGACTTAGAAGGGAATAAATGAAATAGTCCATAAATTAACCAGGACGATGGCAGACCCTCAGATCATATCATATAAGGGCACAATGAAGGAGCTGCCTGTGTCTAGCCTGGAGAGGAGAAGATTCAGGAAGACATGAGCTATGATGGCTGTCTTTGAGGGTTTGAAGGCCTGTCACAGGAAAGTGACATTAGATTTTTTTTTCTATTTGGCCCCAGATGGAGGAATCTGGAGCAGTCAGTCCAACAATGAGCACCGGTTAATAGCCTAAACTACACCAAGTGCTGGCAATGCAAGAGCATCAAAAGACAGTCCCTCTCTCAAGGAGCTCACACTCTAAGGGGGAAGACATCTGTAAATAACTACATGCAAACAAGTTCGGGACCGGATCAGTTAGAGATAACTGACAGAGAAAGCACTAGTAACAAGAGGGTATGGGGAATGGCCTCTTGCTGAAAATGGGGACCTGAAGCCCACCAGGGAAGCCAGGAGGCAGAGGTGAGGACAGAAAGAGTTCCAGGTGTGGAAGATGGAGAGCAACAAAGTCCAGAAGGTGGAGTATCTTGCTCAAGGAACAGTAGGAACACCAGTGTAAAGGGGAGTAAGATTTGAGAAGCCTGGAAAGGTAACAAGGGAAAAGGTTACAGAGGCTTTTCAAAGCCAAACAGAAGACATTGTATTTGGTCTTGGAGGCAACAGGGAGCCACTAGAGTTGATCAAATAGGAGGGTGACACAATCAGCCTTGCATCAGTTTGACAGCTGAGCAGAGACTGAAATGGGGAAACACCAAGGATGGGGAGTCAGCCAGAAGAATATATATATCAAAAGTCAAGGCAGGATGGGCTGATAGCCTGTCCCAGGCTCGTGGCACATATTCTAAAGACAACAATGATTGGACTTGGCAACTGATTGGTTATGGTGGGTGAGACAAAGTGAGGAACGCTCAGGACTTGGAGGATGTTCTCTATACAGTAGGAAGGAAATGAGGAGCTGGGGAAGGTTTTGGGGAAAAGACAAAGTTAATTTTTGGATTTAAGCTGTTGATATGATACAAGCAGTGGAAGTTGCAGAGAGATTTTGTCTAAATGTTGAGAAGAACAGTGAGAACTTTCCCCAAGTGGAATGGGCTGCTTAGGTAGAAATGGATTCTGTCAATCTCCATCTTTAAGCAAAGGCTGGAAAATGACTTTGGGGGAAGTTGTAGAAAGAATTCTTCTTCAGATGTAGGCTGTACATCTTTGAGGTATCTTCCTGTGCTATGATGCAGAAACTTAAAGCAGCTTTTTGAATGTTGACTTGAGGCCATTAATTATTTGGTTAATGGGAAAACAGATACACAAGGAGGTTGATCTCAAAGTCACCCAATGGTTTATCTGGGAAGGAAGAGACCAATGCTTTTATTTCCTTACTGACCTGTACTGTGCTTCTTGATGAAAATTGAGTCACCATTTTTTGATGTCAAGGAAGTTCTGGGAAGGACAAGGTTTTGGATGTGTGGTAAAATTTTCTTTTTTAACCCTAGTGAATCAGCAGATTGAAATGCGTGTTATTGCTCCGAAACATTGCTATCTTCAATATTTGTTTTTTTTGGTGCTGGTTTTAAAAGTAAGGATTTCAGTGACTTTCATTCCAAGGATCTTGGTTGAATTACTTTTAAATTATTGTTTCAATTAAGTAAATTGCATATACAAGGAGCCCAAAGACAATGGAAATACATTTCTATCTTCCTAAGAGAGGAGAAGACACAGAGAGACATAAGATGTGATGGCTGTCTTTAAGTGTTTGAAGGCCTGTCATGGGAAAATGACACTAGATTTTTATAGCAGCTCTTTTTGTGGTGGCAAGGAATTGGAAATTGAGGGATGCAGTATCCTGCAGTTTCCCTAGCAGTATAACACCTCCTTTCTTGTCCACAACATGTTTTGGAAAGAACAAAGGCATAATGATGAAACAAGTGAGGTCTACTAAGGATTGGGGACCCAGTAGAACTGAAATCTAATCTTGGCTTTGCCACTAACAATAAAAATAATAATGAAAAATATCATTTTAATGAATATTTTTTCAAGATGTAAAAAGGAAACGGTCAGCAAAATGAATGCATCAGTTGAGCATGACAGCATATTCAATGTTTTACATATGGAGCCATTGCATCCTCTCTTTGGGTAAGATATTGCAGTTTTAATCTATTTTTCAGGAAAAAAACCTGATGATTATAACTATATAGCATTCAAGTTTATAATAATAATACTTATTTATTTTAGTGATTGTTCTTTTTGTTTATATTGTGGAAATACTCTGTGTATATTGTTTTCCTAGTTTTCATTATTTCACCTCTGCATCAGTTCATATGTCTTCTCACCCTTCTCTTAATTCTTCATATATATTGCTTCTTAGGTGAAAGTAATGGTCTATAATATTCATGTTCCCTAATTTGCTTAGCCATTCCCCATTTGATAGGGTTCTACTTTGCAGGTCTTTGTTAACACAATTATACTTTTTAGATGCCTGATTAATAGTGAAATCTTAGTTGGTTTTTCATGCTTTATTGTTTGCAGAGTGCTTAAAATACCTTATTTGATTTGACTTGCTGTGTGACAATGAGCAGGTTGTTTAATTTCTCTGGACCCCAAATCTTTTCACTGGTAAATTGAAGTTCTACAATGGCTGATTTCTGTGGTTTCTTCTAGCTCCTCTTGTAGGAGATCATAGCTATAAGATGCTAAAGTTTTAGGGCTTTTTCTCTATATTTAAGCCATTCATCCCGTGGCTAGAAAGTCCTTTAGCTATCAAATTTTGTCACTGAAGACCTTTTTAACTTTAGGTCCAAAGTTCCTTCTCCTACTATCCCTCCCCCTAGTCTCAAATTTATCCATCTCAGATCTACTTCATTTCAGTCACTATCCCTCTTGACCTGGTCTTTCTCTCATTCCATTTAGTCTCTGTTCAATTGTCAAACAATTTTGCTTAATCTCTTTTTCTCAAACTTCTTCCACTGTGATATTCTTCTCAGTAATTGATAATTGGAGTTTCTCTAAAGAAAATGTTTGTTAGATTCCCCAGTACTGGCTGTTGCTGCTTTCATGTATTCTACTTATCTGGCTAGAGAAAGAGTCATCCTGATCCTTACTCTCTATCGACACTTCCATATCATTTGTTTATTTCCATTTCTCAATTATCAGAAGAAATAATTCTACCACTTGATGCTTATTGGAGCCATCTACTAACTTTGAGGATGATCTGCCACCTGCTCAAAGATTTTAGCACTTTGTTACAGTCTTCCTTAACCTGTTCCCCTTGTCATGCCATTTGGTAGCTTCAATACTAATGTTGGTGACTCCTCTCAAATTCTGGTCTCAGTTCCTTAACTTGCTTGAATTCTATTATTTTGTCCTTCAGTCTAATTCTGTTACTTCTCATAGACCTCAGACTTATTTGAATCTACTTTCCTTCTAAGATTCTGAACTCTGAACTTCCCACCTGGCCGGACTCATCCTCCTGAACTTGTTCATATCTCTCACAGTGACCTCTGTTCTCTTCAATCCTTCTCTGTTTTTTAGCTCATCATTTCTGTGCTGGTATCCTTCACAGGCTTGACCATTTTGACAATGCACTCTCCTTTAGAATTCCCTACCTCTTTGATCTTCCATTGTTGCTCCTTTACTAATCCCTAACCTTGGATGACCAACATCATTAACCTCCTCTGCTCCTTTTTCTGAACTGAACAACACTTTTATAGGAGATCATAAAATCATGCTGACTGGGTCATTCGTGCTAGCCAACTTCAATTAGATCCTCATTGTTGCATGGAAATCCTTTTATCAATTCATTCCCATCATATTCCTAACAGCAGCTCCTTCAATCTTCTCTTTCCTCTATTTTTCTATCTCTCTCCTTTCTCCTTATAGATAACCTTACTTCTTATTTTACTGAGATTAAGGCCGTTTAAAATGAACTTTTCAACCCCTCACCCCTGCCCTTCAAAACCTCTATATTTTCTTTTTTTCCCCTTGATTTCTCTCCTTCAGAGGATATGATTCATTAATACCAAAATGAATCCATTCTCCTGCTTTCTTGATTCCACTATCTATACTCTCTGAGACTATATTATGTCACTTATGGCTTTCCATCTTACATGTCCCTTACATGTCCTCTTTATCTATAAACCTGGCCAGATCTCCTAATCCTGAAAACAAACAAACAGAAACTAAGACTCAACAATTCCCCCAAACTTCCTTTTGACCTCATGATCTTCATTTGTGCCTTCTCCATTTTTCTTTATTTCTAAATTTCTAGAAAGAGTGAATCACACTCATGACTTTTGCTTACCATTCCTCACAATTTTCTCCATACTCCCCCTTCTCTGATACTTTTACTTTCTTGAATTTCTCATGTTTTTCTTTTTGAATGTTCTTCCATAGTCATTCTATTTCTTGTGTTAATATTACTTGCATAATATGTTTCATATTCTTACACAGCTCATCATGGACATCTTTGGGTCTATACTACTACATCTTGCACTGAATAAATGATTAATACTTTTTTTGCTTAATGGAACTAAGTTGAATTGGAGATTATAGTTTGTTCTGAATAGTCCAGACCCCCCCAGCCTAGAAAGTTTTGTCTTAAGTTAGACCTAAGCAGTTAGCCAGCCAGTGCTGCCCAGAATAAAGGCCTCAGTCATTGGGAACTCTCCTTGGTACTGACACAAAATTTAATTAAGTCTTTGTTGCCTGCTTGAAGCCTTGCTGAGACTACCCTGTTAGGTTTTATCTAATGACCCTGTCTAATATAGTCTATTAACAAGTTCCATACTGAGTTGATTGACAGAAGCTGTGATCTATCTGACCTTGGATTTTGCCCTGGCCTGTTATGCTGCTGTGACTTAGGCTGATCTGTACCGATCAATTAATCAATCAATTAACAAGTATTTAATAAGTACCTTTTATATTTCAAGCCCCATGTTATGTACTAAAATGAAATAATTTCTGGAATTTGGGAAGCTGGTTTATAGGAAATATGATAGTATCCTTGGTAGAAAGAAGTAGGGGAGTTTTCAAGAGTTTGAGTCTAGATAAGGTGTAGGGGTTGATGATGAGTTATGCTTTGGATATATTTAATTTAATTTGCCTTAGGGACACCTAGTTGATGTGGGCCATGGGCTCAGGAAAAAGTAGAAATGGATATATAGATTTCAGAATCATTAATAAAGAGTTGATAATTCAGAAACTGTCTTTCTTGTAGCCCTGGATGTACTTTGTAACTGGGAGCTGTCCCATTTGGGCCTTGTGCCAGTGCTCAGTTTACATCACTTTTTACTCTAATTTCCCCATTTACATAAATGCTTTTTATACTACATTGCATGATATTACGTTAAAATGCAATTAAAGCAAATTATTTTTGTTCCTTTGCATGTTCAAAGACACCAAAGGCACTTCATAAATAGAATCTCATTCTAGTGATGGGGAAATGAAGGCACAGAGAAAAAAAAACCTCAGCAGCTTGATGGTTTCTTGGCAGAAAAATTCAACAGAAAAGAAGTTTATTCTTTGTGGCTCTGGGTTGGATCATGATTATTGGGTGAAACATAATGAGTTTGTTTGGCTTTCCAAAGAGCCCAAATTTACTTTTCATGAGGTACCTGAGGCAATACCCTCAAAGACCTTGCTGTAAAGAGTTGCTGTGGTGGAGCATCTAATCTGGTGAAAGAAACCTTGACTGTGGATGGCTTTAGTAAAAATAAATTGCAATGTATCTCCTTTGTCAAGAATTGGATGTTGGCAAATATTTTATTTTGAGACGTTTTTAAGTTTTGAAAATCACAAAGGAAACACATCTTTGATTTGTCATATATTGGACTACCTGCCATCTAGGGGAGGAGGTGGGGGGAAGGAGAGAAAAATTTGGAATAGAAAGCTTTGCAAGGGTCCAGGTTGAAAAATTACCCATGCATATCTTTTGAAAATAAAAAGCTTTAATAAAAAAGGAAACATACAAAATGTTCCAATGAATTTTCTATGTCACTCAGTTTTCTCTTACACCAAATGCTGTTTTGAATTAGTCATGGTCAGGGGCAGGGTCTAGAGTCAGGAAGAATTAAGTTCAAATCCAACTTCAGACATTTATTAGCTATATGATCCTGGCAAAGTCACTTAACTTTTGTTAACCTGTTTCATCAACCATAAGATGGGTCTAATAGTTTCTGCCTCTGATGGTTGTTTTCAGGATCAAATGAGATAATATTTGTTAAAAATAATAACACTAAAATGTTTGTAGCAGCCTTTTTTGTAGTGGCAAGAAACTGGAAACTGAGTGGATGCCCATCATTTGGAGAATGGTTGAATAAGTTATGGTCTATGAATGTCATGGAATATTATTGTTCTGTAAGAAACGACCATCAGGACGATTTCAGAGAGGCCTGGAGAGACCTGCATGGACTGATACAAAGTGAAGTGAGTAGAACCAAGAAAATGTTTTACAGAGCAACAACAGGATTATACGATGATCAATTCTGATGGACATGTGAGGTGATTCAGGCCAGTTTAAATGGTCTTGTGTTGAAGAGAGCCATCTATACTCAGAGAGAGGAGCATGGGAACTGAGTGTGGATCACAGCATAGCATTATCACTTTTTTGTTGTAATTTGCTTTCATTTTGTTTTCTTTCTTATTTTTTTCCTTTTTGAGCTGATTTTTTTGTGTAGCATAATAATTGTGGAAATATGTGTAGAAGAATTACACATATTTAATATATATTGGATTACTTGCTGTTTAGGGAAGGAGTAGGGAGGAAGGGAGGGAGAAAAAATTGGAACACGAGGTTTTGCAAGGGTGAATGTTGAAAATTATCTATGCATATGTTTTGAAAATAAAAAAGCTTTAATAAAAAAAATTAATAGCAGTATGTTGGATACATAGTAGGCTCTATATAAATGCTTAGTCCCTTTCCTTTCTTTTTATGAGATCATTTTAGCTTCAACAAGATGGAGATGTATTCCTTATTTACTACCAAAAAAGGCTATCAATTAATCTAATCTTTTCTTAATTCCTAAATAACAATATTTTAAGCATTTGTGAACTTGGTTATAGGAAAGCACTCCACTGGTATAGATCACATTTCCTTTTATATATAACATACTTCCTGTTGCACAATAATCATTTCATTTTTTCATTCATTCATTCAATTCCTCCCAGAGGAATTGGGCTGAAAAATTCATGGACCTTATAAACAAACTGGTAATGAGTCTCTCTAAACTTAGCTAGACTGACCATCACATGATAGACATTCCACTTGTTGCTGTATCCCCACTCAAAGTCTTTCCACCATTGTAGAACCTGTCAGAGACTTGATTATGCTATCACAGCCTTGAAAAAACCCATGGCCCAAGGGACCTTATGGAAGAAACTCTTCTTAAATCTATTCATAGTACCTATTCATATCATGACATAGTGGTAAATAATTCTTTGTGTTAAATCTTAGGTGGGAAAGCAGTATTTTATTTCATTTTCACTTAGATTCTATCCAGAACTTTTGTTTGCTCTGAGAATTTGCTGATGGTTAACTATATATGTTGGTGATTTCATGTAATTTTAGATGGGACAAAACTAGAACCTAGTATTGTGTACTAGAGAGGAAGTCCTGTAGAGTGAATGGTAGCTCACATACTTTAGTAATTCAGAGGAAATGTTTAGAGAAAAGGTTTTAAATCCCCTTGAGGTCTTCCCAATCTGGCTTGAGGGACTCTCCAACACTTAGGCTGCATATAAGTGTTCCCATTTTATGGAGATGATTTTAAAAGCTTTTGATTAGAAGCAGTTAAAATTAGAGCAATTTGGTTATTGAACATCACAACTCAATAAAACATTGTTAGAAGGAATTAATCACCCAATAAGGCACTGATCAATCAGTGTTGGTTTTAAATTGGTTTGATTATTTATTAGAATAACACTCCTGTTCTTTAAAAAATCTTTACAGTCAGTTTTAGTTTATATAGTCATACTGTCTTGACAAATCTCCATTAAAGAAATTTCTTTCAATCTCTCTACCTCACCCTCTCCCCACCACTTTACAGTCAGTTGCCATGTCCTGTGATTTGTCTTGCCAGTATTATCTTTCCACTCATTACAGCCCCTTTTATCTCTTATCTGACCCAATGTAGTAGCCTCCTGACTAATTTCATTTCCTTCAGCTTCTCCTGTGCTTCAGAAAAAATGTTCTTCCCTTTGTTGGGATTTGGGCAATAGTTTTCAAACTCATCTCATTGTTTTTGGTCTCTTCTATCTCTAAGCTGTCATTCATATAGCAGCAGAAGTAATTTTTGTAACATACATGTCTAAACATGTCACCCCCCCCCGCTAAAAAAACTTTCAATGATTCCCTATTGCCAAATATGACTAAATATAAACTTCTTTGTTTGACATTTGGAGCCTTCCATAATTGGGCTCATGCCTACCTACAATGGGAGCTGTGTAAGGAAAAATATTTTTTAAGAATTAAAACTTTTCAAAAGTGCAATGGACCCTTTGGGAGTGTGAGTCACCCCTCCCCTCCAAAGTATTTGAGCAAAATATGAAGAATTACTTGGTGGAGATTTTTTTTTCTGAGGCAATTGGGGTTAAGTGACTTGCCCAGGGTCACACAGCTAGGATGTGTTAAATGTCTGAGACCATATTTGAACTCAGGTCCTCCTGACTTCAGGGCTGGTGCTCTATCCACTGCACCACCTAGCTGCCCCACTTGGTGAATATTTTAAAGGGAATTTTTGTTTAGGCTAATGGTAGACTAGTTGGTTCCTGAGGTCCCTCATATTCTGACATTCCAAGGTCCTTTGGGTTAACTTTCTCGCTTTAATTCACTCTCATCTCCACTCTTTCTCTATTCTAATCAAATTGTACTATTTCTTCTCCTTTTCTTATGGTCTTTCACCTCTAAACATTCATGTTTAAAATCAATTTCCTCATTTTTGACTTTTAAAAAATCAATATTTCTTCAAAGCTCAATTCTGGCGCCACCTTCATCTTTGCCTTTCTTGTGTTCCCTTTTGTAGCACCCCCTCTACTACTTCTTCAGTCAGCATTTGTCCTGGAAGTTCGGGTCCCTGAGAGAATGACTCCCAAGTTTTAGAGGTACCCTGTGAGACTACATTCCTAACACTCTAGCTCTCAAGCTCTCACCATTGTGCTGCCCATTAACAATCATCCAGGAGGTACAATTGGTGGTTAGCAAAAGTTCCTTTCCTAAGAATGCATGGTAAAAATAATAGCTGTACAACATTCTCTCCATTAACTTGTCTCTCACTTGTACATCTTAGGCAGAAACTTAAATTACAATCGTAGTGAGACACAAGGAATAAATATGGGAAAGGCAAACCACAACTCAGTAATTGCAAGGCCCAGAAATCCTTTATCGAACAGTAGTAGTTTGATAGTAGTAGTAGTAGAAGTAGTAGTAATAGTAATAGTAGTAGTAGCAGTAGTAAAAGTAGTAGTAATAGTAGTGGTAGTAGTAGTAATAGTAGTAGTAGCAGTAGTAAAGGTAGTAGTAATAGTAGTAGTAGCAGTAGTAGAAATAGTAGTAATAGTAGTGGTAGTAGTAATAGTAGTAATAGTAGTAGAAGTAGTAGTAATAGTAGTGGTAGTAGTAGTAATAGTAGTAGTAGTGGTGGTAGTAATAGAATAGTGGTAGTAGTAGTAGTAGTGGTAGTAATAGTAATAGTAGTAGAAGTAGTAGTAGTAGTAGTAGTAGTAGTAGTAGTAGTAGTAGTGGTAGTAGTAGAGTTTCTCGATAGTCTTGACTCCATCATGCCCGAATTCAAATATAGCATCATTGCTAGATGAACACTTATCTACTCTTATTGTCTCAATTATTGCTGAAATGGGTCCTGAAATTGTTCCTTGTGGCCTCCAATCTGGAGACCAGGTATGGACTCTACCCTGGATCTATCTATTGATAACTTATACCCCTGATATTTTGAAACTCACAAAGTTTTAGCCTCCAATCTCTTTCACCTTAAAAAATGAGCAGAGTGAGATAAAGAATCCAAGCCTATGATGACCAGCCACTTGTTGGTTTTAGATGGGGAGGATCCAAGTCCTCTCCCCTCATGGCATTATGCCTTATCATAATGCTCTTTAGTTATAAGAAGTCAAGTCAAAAATCAGGATGTAATCAGGCAATGTATTTTGGATGCACCCCCCAGTTCTGCCTTCCCAGATGCACCCAATCCAAGATTTAATACAATTCACCATACAGTTAGCTATCATGAAAACAGTTGCAGAATGTCTATACATTCATATTCTGAAGTCCACGTGGTAAGTGTATCAGCCAAGCTCTCTCCATGTTTGTAAGAACTGGGATTGTTGGCTAGTCAGTCACCCTTAACACTTGCCTATAGTTTTTGCTTCTTGTCAACTCAGAAGAAGGGGACTAGTGCTGTATTACATATTTACAAACCTATTTACATGTTGTTGTACATATCAACACCAGTGAAATTAAGTTTTCAGTTTCAAAAATGAATAAACATAAGAAATATTCTTTTCATTGTTCTCTTTTGAAGGGGTTAATACCTATCAATAGAGTGGTTTGACATGCTTTCTTTGGAAATACATTAAAACTTCACTTCTTGGGCCCCACGTGTACAAGATTGTTTGTGGCAGCCTTTTTTGTAGTGTCTAGAAACTGGAAACTGAATGGATGCCCATCAATTGGAGAGTGGCTGAATAAAATATGGTATATGAATGTCATGGAATATTATTGTTCGGTAAGAAACGACCAGCAGGACTACTTCAGAGAGACCTGGAGAGACTTACATGAACTGATGCTGAGTGAAGTGAGCAGAACCAGGAGATCATTATTCATGGCAACAACAAGACTATATGATGATCAATTTTGACGGACATGGCTCTCTTCAACAATGATGTGATTCAAACCAGTTCCTATTGTTCACTGAAAAAAGCCATATACACCCAGAGAGAGGGATGTGAAATGTGGACCACAACATAACATTTTCATGCTCTCGATTGATGTTTGCTTCCATTGTGTTTCCTTTCTCTGATTTTTCTTTCTTGTAGATACGATTTTCCTTGCACAAAAATGATAAGTATGGAAACATGTATACATATATTCGATTTGTCAAGTATTTTAACATAATTACCATGTAGTAGATATCCTGCCATCTAGGGGAGGGGTGGGGAGTAGGGGGGAAAATTTGTAACAGAAAGCTTTGTAAGGGTTAATGTTGAAGAATTACCCATACATATGTTTTGCAAATAAAAAGTTTTAATTAAAAATAAATTTAAAAATAAATTAAAAACTTCACTTCTTTATTTTGAAGCTATGATTTTTACTTTTAGTTATACCTAAGGCAAGATAATGAATAACGATAATAGTAATAATGATGATAATAATAACAACTAACAATTATAGAGGGCTTACCATGTGCTACATTGTGCTAAGTGTTTTAAAAATAAATTTTAGTACAGCATGTAATATATTCCATTGACTAATTCTTACTACTTGTTCATCCATTTATAAGACTGTCCTTGTCACATGGCCAGCTCCCCCAGTCTTTGAATATGGGTCTTCTTAGCTCATTTGAATAAGCTTTGTACTGACCTCTTGGAGAGCTGCTGCTGGGTCTGGCTGATTGAACAGAAGCTTTAAGTGATTGTGAATTTGCAATAGCTGTGATGTGAATTCAAGAGCTTTGAACAGTACTAAATTTTCTTATCAGCCACTGCCTTAGTAAGAGAATCGGCTGATCAGGCTGTTAGGAAACACTCTGTAAATAATCTATGAGCCAAGAGACTGACAGGGCAAAAATAATTGTTCAACATGACCTATGTGATGTAGTCCATCATTCCCCACTATGCTTCAGGACTTCAGCCCTTCTGCTTACAAAGTAGAGACTGGTGTTTGTAAGAATCGTTTTAACCTATGAGAATGAAAGAAAAAGGAATTACTCCCTTCTTGTGTGACCCATCCAAAATGGGTCTCCATTGAGATGGACCAAGGGCAGCAGAGAGCTAAGGAGATTCCTTCTTTCTTTCTTTTTTCTTTTCTTTTTTTAAAAAACTGTTTTATGGATACCTTTTGCTTTAGAGCAGAGTCATTTAGAAAAGTATTTCCAGAAATAAGGAGGTTCTGTACAGTTTCTGACACATAGTAAGTGTTTAATAGTGTTTATTGACTGACCCAGGCAGAATAGATCTGGGACAGTGTGTTCAGGTCTGAGCATCGTAATTTAGGAAGGACACTCATAAGAAGCATCCAGAGGAAGGCAGGAAGCAGGATGGCAAAGGGGGTACGATCCATGCCATAAGAATTTTGCTTGGAACAAGTTGGGGTGCTTAGCCTGGAATAGAGAAGACCTAGGGGAGAGAAGCCAGATGTGTTCAAGTATTTGGAAATCTGTTATATGAAAGAACAATCGAATTTATTTCATTTGGCCCCAGAGAGCAGAACCAGCAGAAATGACGGGAGGTCACAAAGAGACATGGTTTGGTATTAGGAAAAGTTTTCTTTTTTTTAAATTTTTTTTATTAAAACTTTTATTTGCAAAACATATGTATGGGTAATTCTTCAACATTAACCCTTAAAAAGCTTTCTGTTACAAATTTCCCCCCCTACTCCCTACCCCTCCCCTAGATGGCAGGATATCCACTATATGTTAATTATGTTAAAATACTTGACAAATTGAATATATGTATACATATTTAGGAAAAGTTTTCTAATGATTCCTGCTATTCATAAGTGGATTGTGGGCAGCAGGAAAGGAAAGAACAAACATTTATTTAATAACAACTACAACAAGCACTGCGCTAAGCATTTTACAAAAATCATATCATTTGATCGCCACAACAAGCCTGTAAGGTTGATGATATTAAGATTCCCTTTTTACATTTGAGTAAACTGAGGCAAATAGAGATTAAATGACTTGCTCAGGATCACACAGATCTGAGGCAGGGTCTGGCAGCTCTTCCTTACTCCACTTTATTCAACCTACTTTTACCCTAGCTGCCTTGGGACATAGAAGATTAACCTTTGTATGACCCTTTTCTGGGTCAATTATAATAGGGATTCCCCATTGAGTATGAATTGGAACTCATTATCTCTGAGGCTCTTCTAAGTCTAAAATTCTGAGATTTCAGAATAAATTTCTGGATATTTCCCACTCCCATCCCAGAGCTCTTATTTGTTAGATAAATTAAACAAAAATCTGACCATTACAGTTGCCATATTTGAAAGTGATAACCACAGTCTACACCTACGATTGCCTAATTCTCCACCAAAAAGAACGGATTTTAGTTCAGAAGGGATTGCATAGGAAGGAAGTACCTGGGTACTGCGAAACAAGAGTGTTTTTTTTAATTTTTGGAACAAACCAAATAATCTATCTAAATTTAAGAAATTCACCAGAATTAATTGCTCAATCCTCAGTTGCAGGTCTATGCAGGAACATGGAGCTATGAAGAAAGAGGCCATGTTTTCATTTCTGTGATTCTTTACTAGACTTTATGGAGAACTGTGTGAAGTTGACTGAGACTAGCAGATACCATTTGAGACATTTAAAATAAAAAAGCAACAAACAAGAACCTCCTCTTCCTCATTCCTTCTGCCTTGTTTTCCCATTCCAAATGGAGAGATCTTTTATCCTCATGATGTAACTGGCTTGAAAGGGCAACTAGGTAGTGTCAGTGCATAGAACACCTGGCCTGGAGTCAAGGAGACTCATTCCTTCTGAGTTCAAATCTGGTCTCAGATACATACTAGCTGGGGGATTCTGGGCAAGCCACTTATATCCCTTTGCTCTAGATTCTTCATCCATAAAATGAGCTGGAGAAGGAAATGACAAACTACCTTAATGTCTTTGCCAAGAGAATCCCAAATGGAATCACAAAGACTTGCACATGACTGATCAGCAACAAGACCCAAATATTATTTATTCCTTTATGAAAATCCATTTGATGTTATGGAAAGAAAAGCTTAACTTGGAGCTGGGACAGGATAAATTTTGAATCTTGTTTCTGACACTTACAACCTATAGCAAATCTCACCAGCTCTCTGATTCTCAACTCCCTTATTTGTAAAATAGTAGGGTTATACTTAATAATCCCTAAAATCACATCACTGGTCATGGGTCATCTCCTGAAGCCCGTGGTCCAGCCTGGTGCATTTGTCCATCCATGGTGATGTGGTCCTGTGCACTTGCCTGCCCTGCTCCTCAGGATGGCTAAGCCAAGTTGTTGCTAGGCCTTCCCAGTATACTTGGAAGGGGCCCAACTGGTGTGGGCAGGATTTTGAGGAAAGAGAGGAGAAATTTCAACATAATGGGGAAAAGAAATTCATTTGATGGGATATGTGGCAGTCATCTTCCTATCAAACATTTTTGTGAGAATTGATTTTACTGAAATTTGTCATCAGATGTCTTCACTCTTTCCCACATGGAAGAAAGAGTGCAGCAGGTGGTAACCTGAAAAAGTCATTGGGAAATCCCACTAGAACAATGGATAGAACTTAGTTTGTTGGAGAATTCCCAGAAAAGATCACAGAATGGTAGTAAATCAGGGATGTTTCAGTCCTGGAACTACTTTCATAATGAAGCAGCAACCTTGGAGAAGTGGACAGAAGCCTTAGCTCATGTCTTCTGGTTGTCAACATCTTCCTTGAGCTGAGCCCACAACATAAAGAACAAGTAATCAAGCAACTTCATATTTTTAAGGAATGGTTAATCTGCTTGAAAGGTATAAGGTGATGTATTTCTAGTGGATATCGTCATATTTCATTACTAAATAGTGATATAAAATGGTGCTATGACATCAGCAGAAGGATCAAATTATATCTGTAGGAAACTGTTAGAAGGACATATCAAAGTGCAATCTATAAAAAATAAAGAATACCAGAAGAACTACAATTAGTTATCAATGACATAAAAGCTGAATTTTTGGTTGTCTTAAAAGACATACTATTAAAATTGATATTAATTTTAAGGACTATACTATGAAGAGGCAGGTTATATATTCACATAGCTATTTGAAATCATTCACCACCTATATGTTGTAGTTTTATATCCTTAATGGGGCACAACCCACAAGCAGAATGTCTCCTGTTCTGATTTGAATGCATCAAATGTTCATGTTACATGCGTAGGTAAACAACTCCTTCCTCTCCCCTCCACAAAATACAAAATATTGACTCTTTCTTAAACTATTTTTTAAAAAGGTTGATTTTCCATACTTATCAGGTAAACAAGTAATTATTTTTATTCCTCAACAGACACGAGACTTTACTTGATATTTCCCTATAATTTAAAAAAGAATTCTACTGATACTTATTAAATTCTTATTTTTGGTATTGAAAAACCAAACTGATTTAAATGATTTTCTTTTAACTTTTTGCTAATGTTTATCTATGGATGCTATCAAAATATTCTTATTAAAAAGCTCAAGTTGTTGTCTCAGCAAATCAGGCCTCCTGGAGAAGGCATTGAATGGCCTGGGGTCGGCTTCCTATTTTTTCTCTTTCAGCATGTCAGAAGGAAAAGTGAAAAAACAACAGAAGTATTAGTTATACACTGAATTAAACCCCATGACCTACAGCACTACAGTGAAAGCTTGCAACATCGGTAGGATTTTATGAAAATAATTAGGATTTTAATTATTTGTCTCACATGAACTTGGCAAGATTCAAATCTTTTATTTAGATAAAAGATTTATAGAGAAAAGTAAGGTTGCTTTCAATGTTTACAGATTATCTGATTCACCAGCAATAAAGACAAGAACTTTTAAAAATGGCTATAAATGCCTTGTTCACAAAGGACTTTATTATCTAATGATGCACACTGAAAATATGCAGAAATCTGCATGCTCCACTTTACATGCAGCAAAACTGTCTTTGCTTTACAATAAGTGAGGGTTAACTATTTACAATAGACAATACTTAAAAGTCACATTTCTTGAAGAAAAGTTTCATTTAGAAAAGAAATAAAAATGTAAAGAAGCAATTATCACTTTAAAAAAGTAGCTATGTTGTTCAATAGTGGAAGGTTTATGTCTGCACTGAAAGTCAACATGATCACAAATAATGAAAACAATGAATAAATGAAACAGTTTTTTGACCACAAAGCAGTACACTTTCAAAAATAACATACAAATAATTAAAAATTTTATTATGTTGTCTGTCTTTAGACTAATTAGAGAGTCTATCTAACTTTTAAATGAGGACTTTCAGAATTGGACCCCAACATTTTAAATTAGTAAATTGAAACTATAAGTATTGGTACTGTGTCATTGGGAGCTGTATTTAACAAAATATATATAAAATTTATAACAAATTGATTTAGAAAATTAAACCAATAAGCAAAAAAAATAGTACACTGAAGGCACTTTACCCATCAAGTGAGTACTCTCCAAATTTTAAATATGTTGAACAGAAGTTGTAACAGTCATGATGCCAAAAAATAAAACAATATCAGTTATTGAACGTACATGGAATTCTGCCACAAAAGCTACTGTCTCTCATTTGCAAGTTGTTCCAATAAAATAACATCTTGAAATCCCTCTGCATGTTTCAAAGCACACAACCTTTGAGGAAAGGAAAAAATCATTCTAAAGTGATTTATCATTATGAAGTAAGTGAGTTGATATTACTACCATGGCCACATCCCTTTTAAGTGATAGCTCCATTGATGGTTTAGCTTACCTTTAGTGTGCTGAAAGTTATATATAAAACTTCCTTTAGAAAAGGAGATCATCCCTGTGGGCAGTTTCAAGAAGAAAAGATGCCTTTCAGCACTGACTACACCAAGGGAATGTTGCTGTGGCCTAAGAAAACACGTATATAAACAGCATTTATGTTGGACTTTTTTTTAAAGGACAAAAATAAAGCCAAATCTGCTAAAAATAAAACAAAACAAAAAACGCCAAGCATCCACCCAGAATTGTTTTTCATGTATAACAGATATTGTTTTTTCTTTTTGATGTGAACTGCAACCATCTACATTAATATTATACTTGTGTGCAGTCTCAGCAATTCAAACAGTTTTACAGTGAAAAATTTTCACATAGCACTCAAACAGATTTCTCTAACATTTCTAAAAGAAATATAAGCCTTGGTGATAATTTAAATATAGCAATTTGTGGGGGAAATATTTATTAGTTTAAATACATTAATAAACTGCCATGAAATAAAAAAAATCAAACCAAACCATAAAATCCCTATTCGCTTTGAATTGATAGACTTTATGGTCCTAATTCCCTTAATCTTTCTGTGGCACAGTACCCCTACCTCCAAAATAAATTTAATAATACTCATAATGCCTTTCTTACAGATCTATTGCTAGGAAAGAATGTAGGGTCAGGGTCTTGTACACTTTCGAGGACTAGCTCGCTCACAATTTAATGGTTATTGCCAAGTGTTTTACTTACATCATGCTTTTTGAATGAATGTCAGCTGTTATGATTCCATTTGCTCTCAAATCTCAGAGCCAGAAAGAACTGTCACCTGGAGATTTCCTCATTTGTTTTATTTATGCTCCTGTCATGGTCTCAGCATCATTTTAATGCCATTCTCAGCAAGTAAAACACATTCTCCCTAACTCACACCACAACTTCATCACTTCTGTATTGGAAAACCTCGAATTTTGGATCCCATTTCCAACTTGGAATGAGATATGCTTTTTTTGCTTATGTCACTTTTAGGGGATGACTGGAAGGAGGGAGCCAGCTCCTTCTCTGTCTGAGCTGAGGACTCAGCCACAAGAAATGGGCCTGAATTGGAGCAGGCAGGACTCAGGGTAGAGACTTTTGGCTTCTTACCTATTAAGTGCTTGGAGCTGTCAAATAAGGTCTCGAGGGAGCAGAGGAAATCTCCTCCAGATATTTTAAAACAGGACAAACAATTCTCTGACTGAAAGACCTAAACATCCCTTGTTGGGCCATAGAAGACTAGACATGAAGCTGTTCTTTGGATTTGGGTTCCTGGGAAAGGAAGGCCAAGGGTTTGTTACTGTGGAAGATGGACAGAAATCTAGGAGCTAGGTGATAAATAGGTCACAGATTTCAAGCTGGCCCATAGAGGTCATTTTATAAATGAGGAAACTGAGGTCCAGGAAAGTTATGTGTGGTTCAGGAGAAAGAAAACTGTTTTTATAGTTAGAAGAACTACAAGTCCATCCAAGTGTGACTAAAGTACCCCAAGTATCCCCTGTGCGAGACATTTAACTTTACTGTGCCTCAGTTTTCTCATCTGTAAAATGAGGCTAAATGGCCCTTTTGTATTAAATACCTACTATGTGTCAAATGCAGTGCTGAATGCTAAGGATAGAAATAGAAAAATCAAGCCAGTCTGTGTATTAATAAGCAAATACTTTGTAAAATGGTCCCTTCCACCCATTGCCATGTGAAATGATGCCGGAATGGAGCTATCACTTAAAAGGGATGTGGCCATGGTAGTAATATCAACTCACTTACTTCATAATGATAAATCACTTTAGAATGATTTTTTCCTTTCCTCAAAGGTTGTGTGCTTTGAAACATGCAGAGGGATTTCAAGGCTGGGGAGGGAGGGGGAGTGCAGAATGTTGAAAGTTAACTACAGCTCTCACAAGGATTTATCAGGTAAATGTTATGGATTGTTGTGATTTAATTTATGGGATTAGTTTGACTTTCAATTACCAAGCTTCACATTGAATCACCTTCTATCTCTGGCTTTGTAACTAGCACTCCTTACACTTGATCTTTCATTTAGAGAGGGATTATCAATAATTAGACACTGTGGCCTTATTGATCAACCAATCAATAGCCACATTAATCATCAGTGGTCTAAAAACAATTCAATCTTTGCATTGAAAAGAACATGTGCAATCAAATTAGCATCTTTTGCTACCAGCTGGGCAGAGCGGAGGTTATCCAACTCAGGGAATTCTGGATCACAAATTGCCTGCCAAATCTGGGATATTCAATTTTTGCTAAATTTAGGCAGTGCAATGAATATTCAGATTGTGATTTTGGAGCTTTTGTGTTTTTTTCTAAATTCTGAAGTTTTATTTCTAAATGTGTAATTTGTCATTTTAAAATAAGCTCCCTCTGCCTCAGTTTCTTTATCTAGAAAATGGGGATAATAATAACACCTACTATAGAGTTGTTGTGAAGATTGAATTAGATAATGTATAAAGCATTTTGTAAATCTCGAAATGCTATCTAAATGCTTATTATCCTTATTCTTCAGATGAGTCTGAAAATGGTTAGATGACATAATTAGTAAGATTTTCATAGCTTGTGTCTTCCTGAGGTGGGATTGGAACATAGATTCTCCTGACTCAAAGTTTAGCATTGTATCTATTATATCAACAAAGTGCTCAATTTCAGATTTTTTTGTTTCCATTTATGTTGTTGTCATTGTGCAGATTATTTCCTAATTCTCTTTATTTCACTGTACTTCCACTCATATATGTCTTCCCAAGATTCTTTATTCTTCACATTCATTATTTCATACACTGCAGTATCATTATGTACTTTTGGGGACCACAATTTGTTGAGCCACTCCCCAATAGATGATCATCTATTGGACCCAGGAATTTAACAGATTTTCATACATTTATCACCATAGGTCAATCTGAAACTGGTTCATTCCTAAAGCTTGAAAGCTAATAGTACATAAGGACAATTTGAATCCTTTAGACATGATAAATTTTTGTCAATATCCTTCATAAAATATGGTGCCTGTGTTACTATCTTAGAGAAGAGAGAAGGTGAAGGAGAAAGAGATAGAATTTAGAACTCAAAACTTTTCTTTTTTTTAATTTAAAGCTTTTTATTTTCAAAATATATATGGATAATTTTCAACATTCACCCTTGCAAAATCTCATGTTCCAAAATTTTTCCCTCCCTTTTCCCCACCCCCTCCCCTAGATGGCAAGTAATCCAATATATGTTAAACGTACAATTCTTCTACACATATTTCTACAATGATTGTGCTGCACAAGAAAAATCAGATCAAAAGGAAAAAAATGAGAACGAAAACAAAATGCAAGCAAACAACAACAAAAAGAGTGAAAATGCTATGTTGTGGTTCATACTGAGTTTCCACAGCCCTCTCTCTGGGGGAGATGACTTTCTTTATATCACAAGACCATTGGAACTGGCCTAAATCATTTCATTGTTGAAGAGAGCCACACCCATCAGAATTGATCATCATATAGTCTTGTTGTTGCCGTGAATAATGATCTCCTGGTTCTGCTCACTTCACTTAGCATCCGTTCATGCAAGTCTCTCCAGGCCTCTCTGAAGTCATCCTGCTGATCATTTCTTAGAACAGTAATATTTCATGACATTCATATACCATAATTTATCCAGCCATTCTCCAATTAATGGGCATCCAGTCAGTTTCCAGTTTCTAGCCACTACAAAAAGGACTGCCACAAACATTTTAGCACATGTGGGTCCCTTTTCCTCCTTTCTGATCACTTTGGGAAACAGACACAATAGAAACAGTGCTGGATCAAAGGGTATGCACAGTTCGATAGCACTTTGGGCCTAAAAACTCAAAACTTTTAAAAAATTTGTTAAAAGTTTTAAAATGTAATTGGGATGTATGATCTATATCAGATTGCTTATTGCCTTGGGAAGGGGTAAGGTAAGAGAGGAGGGAGGGAGAAAAAAGTCTAGAACAAAATCTTACAAAAAATGAATGTTGAAAACTATCTTTATATATAATTGGAAAAATAAAATACTTTTGAGAAACAACTTGTAATTGGAGAAAATATGGTCTCTGTAAAAGAATATTCATTTCTAGCAACTAAATTTACTTTTGTATCACTAAAGAAACAAGAAAACTTAATATTGATTTTTTTTAAGGATTCGAGTAGTGTGTAATCTTTTTGAGAAAAGAGACGGTTTCTTTTTGACTGTGTATCTCAAGAGCCAAGTAGAATGTCCAGCGCATAACTTGATCCTGAATTAAATTGGATAGAATTCAGTCAATTCTGTAGCAATTGGAAGTCTGCCTTAAACTGGAATCACAGGAGTCCCTCCACATGTAGCTTGAATAGGTGAAAATCAGAAGGTACAGTATTGATAAGCTATATCACCAATATACTGTCAAGTAAATTGCTTTGCTTTATTTACTTCTTCCTAATTGAAACTTCCCTCTCCCCTTCCAAAATTATAGCGTTCAAAAAAGCAGAATACTCTGAACAAAGGTGACTAATTAAGAAGTATTGATAATGATGAAGATGATCAATTTGGAGGTGGAACAATAATGAGCACATATGAGCTACATAATGTCTCTATGAAAAAGGAAATTCAGTCAACTCATTGAGTGCTCTTTGCACACCCATGTGCCATGCTAGGGATGCTTTGAAAACCGATCCATTGATTCCCTCTGTCTATCGGTGTTTAAATCACGGTGGGCAAAGAGTTGAGGAGTTGTCAGTGTTTGTCTTAGCAATCAGCCTGTCGAAGGTTACAAACAGAGCACAATGCCACAGACAGCGACTTTGACATGAAGAGCTTGTACATCTCATCTTTCAGAGCCCCCTGCGGAGGAGATCCGAGAATGGCTCTCCTTTGAAGCCAGTGGTGCTCCGTACATACTCTTTGGATCAACTTGGCAGGGCGCTCAGTGTGATCAAGAAAGAGACCCGGGAGAAGAGATGATGATAAATGGGAGGTGGGGATGTGCTGAAATCAAGACCTCACTGCTTTAGAATTCTCCTGCTTCTCTCTATTAGTTAGCTGGCTGGGAAAAAAAATCCAAAAATACAGAGGGAAAGAGAGATGGCGGAAAAAAGTGAATTATTATTAGATCTCTTCCCAAGGCCTCGACTTTCAAGCTCCAGACTGTGGACCTCCAGGGAGAGAGAGATGAGTTTACAATACTGCTTGATGCGAGTGGTGGTTGGCTGGTATCCCATAGCTGCTTCTGAACACAAAGCATGTTTCTAGTTTGTTATGCTCAGCAGAAGGTCACAACATGGCAGTGTTTTATAAGCAAGAAGATGAATAAGGAATGTCCCCCAAAATGTGACTTCGGGTTTTAAGATTGCATTGGTTATTTTTGTTTGGAACTTTTTGCTTATCTCCTGGCACATGCAAGATATTAAGTAGATTGTTTGTTGGTCGACTGATAATATCAATAATACTTAGGAGTAGGGCACTTTGGACAGAAGAGTAGTAGCCTTGGAGGAAGATTTGGTTCTGCCTCTGATATAAACTTCATCCTGAGACTCTGACAAAGCTCTCGGGGCTCCTGGGCAACTCTTTAAGATTATAATTGCTAAAAAAAACCCAAAAAGATTATAATTGCTGTTGTGCTATAAGAAAAGATAAAAAGGATAGTTTCAGAAAAACCTGGGAAGACTTGTACGAATGGATACAGAGTGAAGTGAGCAGAACCAGGAGAACAATCAATACAGTCCTAACAATATAAAGACAAGCAACTTTGAAGGACTTAAGAGCTCTGATCATGAAATGACCAACCATGATTCCAGAGCACCAAAGATCAAGTTTGTTGCCCATCCACTGATGGAGAGAGGATGGCCTCAGGGTATAGAAAGAGATACTGTCCTCCACCTCCCATGGGCAATTTCCCCCCTTCCCTCACCCCCTCCCCTAGATGGCAAATATTCCAATATATGTTAAACATGGTAGAAATCCAATAGATGCATACATATTTATATAATTATCATGCTGCACAAGAAAAATCAAATCAAACCAGAAAAAAATGAGAAAGAAAATAAAATGCAAGCAAACAACAACAAAAAGAGTGAAAATACTATGTTGTGATTCACACTCAGTTCCCACAGTCCTCTCTCTGGGAGTTGATGGTTCTCATCATCACAAGATCATTAGAACTGGCCCGAATCATCTCATTGTTGAGAAGAGCCACGTCCATCAGAATTGATCATCGTATAATCTTATTGTTGCCGTGTACAATGATCTCCTAGTTCTCCTCATTTCACTTAGCATCAATTCATGGTGGGAATTTATCTTGCTGGACAGTGCATATTTGTAAAAAGAATTATTTTTTTGTGTGGTGGGGGGTGTGGAAGAGAGAAAAAAAGCAGACACTATTTTGAAGGCTTCTTGCTGTTGTTCAGTTGTGTCCAATTCTTCATGATCCTATCCGGGGATTTCTTGGTAAAGATGTTGGAGCTCATTTTACAGATGAGGAAACTGAGTAAAACAGGATTAAATGATTTGCTCAGAGTCACATAGTGTCTGAGGCCAGATTTGAACTCAGAAAGAACAGTTTCCCTGCCAGACTCCAGATCTGGCACGCTATCCACTGACCCCAACTGCCCTGATTATCTCTTATACATATATAAAAATCATATAACATTCCTTGAAAAAATGTAATCACAGAAACTTTGATGACCTTCTAATAGACACTCTAGAAAGATGCATATTAACAAAGGGGTTTTTTTTTGCCTTTGTCACAGAGGATGTTTAGAGTCCAAATGGAAAAAGGATTTCCTATAAATCATGAGGTGTCCCAGGTTTCTGTTTCAGTTTGATATTTTGTGTGTTGCATATAAGTCGGGAATAGTTTGGAGAAATTTCTTCAGATTTCTCCTGGAGAAATCCATATTTTGCTATAACTATCTACAGAGGAAGAACACAAGTGGATGAAGAACTCCTATTTTCCAGATTATTATACATAAATCAGATGGACAGCATATATAATGCATCTACACATATAGACATATAATGTGTATATATAAATACATATAAACATATTTAGATAAATAGACAAATAGACAGACAAACCCCTTGAACAGACGTTGCCAATGAAAAACAAGTTGGACCCAGAATCAAATAGGAGGAAGTGCCAAGCACTCCAGCATGTTGAGTGTACCCACTGGTAAACTTCTTGTAGAATAAATAAGAGCAGTCCAGACTGATAGTCATGAATTGGTTGAAATCTGTATCCTAGACCCATTGGAATATTTGCATACAATATTCACAATTAGCCAGTGGTTAGGTGACTGTGAAGTGGAGTTCCCTTGGCCTATAAATCACTTCATTTTAGGTGAAGTTCCTGGCAAATGAGATGTTTTTATGTAATTGGAAATAATATTGATCTTAGAAATATTTAACTAAAAGACTTGAGTTAATTATTTTTGCCAGTGTTATCAGTGGGTATACAGGAGTGTTCAGGTAGATAGATGCAGGGCAAAGAAGAGAATGAAAAGGGCAATTAAAAATCATAATTATTTACTGATGATTTATGAAGAGTTGCTTTATCTTTTGCTTTGATTTAATAATTATATATTTTAAAAGGATACATGGAATAAATTGATGGCTTCAAATATGTTCATAGACTAAAATGCCATAGGATTTTGAGTTGAAAGAAACATTATTGGTATTGTTCGGTCCCCTTATTCTGCAAACAAAGAAAATTAGTTCAGTGGGGGCCAGTAACTGACCCAAAGGGGTACATCATAGGGAGGCCCCTCAGTAGAGCACTGCTTCATTTCCCCAGGAGATGGTTCTTGTAGATACAGGACGGGCGGTAAAGGAAAGCTTTCCTTGGCCTTTTTCAGATCTTTTTGGTCCACGTTTTATTCTGACTCTCCAATTGTCAGTCAGTCTGGTAGCTGTCAAGTCTGTATACTCACTATACAATATTTAATAATTCTGTATTACTTTTACAT
The DNA here is from genome assembly GCA_023553655.1 of Myrmecobius fasciatus. Taxonomy (NCBI): domain Eukaryota; kingdom Metazoa; phylum Chordata; class Mammalia; order Dasyuromorphia; family Myrmecobiidae; genus Myrmecobius; species Myrmecobius fasciatus. The sequence continues at coordinate 251,757 of JAJPUD010001684.1, read as the reverse complement.
GAATAATTTACCATATAGAAAAATATGCGATTTTTAAAAAATAGTAGTTGCAAAATATAAATGCACATAGTTTTAAAGCTGCTTTATTACCAGCTGCTGCCTACATAGCTATAGAGAGTTAAATTAAAGGGATGAGAGAGTGACCCATTCTTCTTTCTTTTTTAAGATTTTATCAGAGGCAGCAATGATATATCACAGATAAGAATAGTATTAGCTGTCTCTTCATATTTGTCCATTACAAAAACTGGGCCGTTTCTTTAAATGAGAACCAACAGCAATATTCTTAGAGTTTCTCACAGGCAGAGTCTTTTCCTACACTGAATTCTTAGGATATTGAGATTTGGGGCATCCTTCCTTTTCCTTGATCCCAGACAGAGGCTTGGGGATTTGCTTCCCTTGTTTTGCCTACGTGCCATATCAGCTTGTTTTAATGGTTGCCAAAGAGGCACTGCCCTTAGGAATTGTGGGAATGAGGATTGTTTAGGGGAGTGACTCAAGAAATGAAAAAAAATGGGCAGAGATACACTTGGGTGAAGGAAGTTAGTTCCCTAATATTTCTAATTGCTACAAGCTGAAGAACTCTCTTAGTGATAAATATGAAGCAGCTTGTCTGAGTGGATAGAAATTCAGTTTTGAATTAGGAAAACCTGAGTTTGAATCTTGCCTTGACACGTACTGGCTGTATTACCATAGACAAGTCATTTACCCTTTCAATAACCGAGGCAACTCTTTAGGAATCTAAATTGCAGAGTAGGTGCCAATTTGTATGGGCAAAGGTAGCTGAGATCTCAGGTATGATCTAAAGCAGTAATTCTCCAAAAGTAGTCTGAGAACTCTCGGGAGAGAAATCTTTCTAACTGATTCATGAGTCCAAAACTTTTTATAACTCTAATATGTTTTTATTTCAAATGTGATAAATCTCAATTGATTTAATCCACATGAACAAAAACTCTTTGGGGACGGCTCTTCAATAATTTTTAAGGGTGTAAAATTTTGAGAGCAGTTTGTCTAAAGGATAGCCATTTTTATGTATTTTTAAATGAAATTCTTTATTTTCATTTTTTAAATTTTCTTTCTTTTTTTAAAGTGGCATTTTATTTTCCCCAATACATGCAAAGATAATTTTCAGCATTCATCTTTGCAAAAGCCTGTGTTCTTTTGTCACATAATTTAACATGTTATTAGACTACCTGTCATCTAGGGGTGGGGGTGGGGGGAAGGAGGGGAAAAATTTAGAACAAAAAAAATTTTTGAAAAGATCAATGTAAAAAAAATAAAAATAAAGTACATAAAAGAAAAAAAACCTGTGTTCCAAGTTTCTCTCCCTCTCTTCTCTCTCCTCCCTCCCCAAGAGAGCAAGCAATCTGAAATAGGTTAAACGTGTTCAATTCTTCTAAACATATTCCTAATTTGTCATGTTGTGCAAGAAAAATCAGATTAAGAGGGAAAAATCATGAGAAAGAAAAAAAAAAGCAAATAACAGAAAAAATAAATTGAAAAGACTATACTTTGATTCAATTCAGTCTTCATAGCTCTCTTTCTGGATGTGGATGATATCTTCATCCCAAGTCTATTGGAAGTGCCCTGAATCACCTTATTCTTGAAAAGAGCCAAATTTATCACATTTGATTATCAAATAATCTCGTTACTGTATATAATGTTTTCTTGATTCTGTTCACTTCACTCAGCAAAAGTTCATGTAAATCTTTCCAGGATTTTCTGAAATCATCCTGCTCAACATAGCACAATAATATCCCATAACATTCATTATACCATAACTTATTCAGTCATTCCCCAACTAATGGGTATCTCTACTCAGTTTTCAATTCCTTGCAACTACAAAAAGGGCTGTTATAAACATTTTTGCACATGTGGGTCCCTTTCCCTCCTTTAATTTCTTTGGGAAACAGGCCCAATAGAGACACTACTGGATCAAAAGATATGCACATTTTGATAGACCTTTGGGCACAGCTCCAAATTGTTCTCCAGAATGAGCGGATCGTTTCACAACTCCACCAACAATGCATTAGTGTCTAAATTTTCCCACATAAAGGTAACCATTTAGAGAGTGCCTGTTCAGGCATGTGGAAATTTATCTGGTCCAGAGTTTGAGCCATCATAGGAAAATAAAAATTCGCCATCTTCATGTGAAGACTTTCAGAGCCTCAAAGTACTTCTCTCTTTTGTTCCATCTCTGTAGCCTATTTCTTTTTTTTTGTCACTCAATTCAGTGGATGTTTATCTTGCCAGTGCAGGAGTGAAATACAAATACAGAAATGAAGGAGTGTCTGTCTTTAAGGTGCTTATGGGTTATTGTCCATGAAATCAGGGTAGACTAGGGGAATCTTAGATCAATTTGGTGAATCTTTGAATCAATTTTTAAAAATGCCAAGATATAAGCTTTTGATAGAAATGGGTACCTTTGACATAGCCTTTTGCTGAAAGGATAGATGGAACTGCTCTGACTGGTCTCCAGTAACTGGAACTACCTTCTGATGATTGTTTGGATGGAGACCAGGAAGAGAGATTCTTCTGATGAAGCCATATTTTGTAATAAAAATTAATACATGCAGAGTATAAAGAAAGTCATCTTCTTTTAGAAGGGTGAACACTGTCAGCTTCAGGAATCAGGAAAAGCTTCCTGTATGGATTGTGCTTTGAAAGAAGCTAGGAATTCTGGAAAATGGAGGGGAGGAGAAAGTACATTTTAGATATGGTTGATACCAAGACATATAAATGGATGAGTTGTCATGTAAGAGAAGGAACAATGACAATAGCCTCTTGCTTTAGGAGGATTCATTTTGTAGTTGTGTAGGATTGGAGAAAAAAAAGACTGGAGGTGAGGAGAGACAGGGCTTGTCCCATCACAAATACAGATGAAAAAAATTGCTTTAATGTATGTTTGGAAACCAAGATTTCTGTGTCATTTTTTCAGGTGTTTATGGTTCTCTTATGATATGCAAGAAAACAAATTCTAGATTCAGTTCTCATACTTTTAATTTTGTGGGTTCACATTCATGGTAACTAAATTTAATTTATCAGAAAAGCAAAAAGTTAAGTTACAATGCTGCCAAGAATTCCAGCAGAAGTGAATTCAAAAAAAAAGAATAAGGGGGAATAAAAAGAGACTATTATCAATGTAAGTTTTTCCCCTTTTACTCTCTGTCTCTGGGAATATCACCTGGTTCCCTTTGAGGCTCATCTTTAGGGTCACCCTATTTCTCCATTCTCCTTGGTTGATAGTGCCCCACATCCACCACTGTACTATCTATTCATTCATTTACTTTTTAATTTATTTTTTCATTCAATTTGTTCACTATATATGTATATGTATACATTTATAAGTACACGAAACATTTCAGAATATATTGCTGCTACAAAAGGCAGTCTTTACTTCTAAAGTCCTAAATTAATAAACAAATTTAAGCTTTAAAATATCCTTAAAAAAGACAACCTTGGAAAATCTGACTTCAAGAAGATTTCTTCAAGCTCCATAGAATCCCTTTGAGGAAAAAAAATCAACCCTCCTTAAAAAAAAAACCCCAAATTAAAAAAAATCCCACCATACAGAAAACTTCATTTAAATGACTGAAACAGATTCATAACATCTATGATCTTGTTAATATATAACCTCTTAGTAGACTGTAAGCTACTTGAGGGCAAGCATCATTTTGCTTTTATTTTTGCATCCTCAATGAGCCTGATATGTAACAATTGTATAATAAATATTTCTTGAGTGATTGAGCTCTGCATTTAAATCCCCCCTTGTTGATTTCCTGTAGCTTTTTGCAAATATGGATTTATCATAAGCCACACTTAGTACATATGCCATTTAATCTATACCATTCCCTTTCCTTGGGTGTTGATGGAGCCATTGAACTGAAGCATCATTGTCGTGGATGGCAATTTGTAAAAATGGTGAAAGAATTCCGGTGGTTACACTGACTGTGGCGTCTCTTTATGCAGCAGTGATCAAAATGTGGAATAATCACTTTGAAGTAGAGACTTTTTCTCTTTAAAGGCAAAGCCATATTACAGGGAAGCTTGAAAACAGCAGCCGGCTCTGGGCTTCCTCAGTCTAACGACCTTTAGCAAAATGTCTTTGCAAATTAAAAAAATAATAGCGCTCTCAACTTCATGATTTGTAGCCACAGCACACTTCCCACCCAGAGTTCTACAGGAGAGCAATTAGCCTAATTAAAAGGGTTATGGACTCAAAAGATGCCTGAAATTTTTTTCAAGCATGAGATGTAAAATGAGTTGAACTTTGATGAAGGCTCAGAATATTGGCTACTGAACGGGCAGTCCGAGTGATTTGAATTCACTCATCTGATATGTATTTGCTAATCACCTATGTGCCAGGCTGGGTTCCAGATATACAAGGACAAAACCAAGACAGTCCTTGCCCTAAAGGAGCTTATTTTCTGTTGGGGAGTCAATCAGTCAATAAGTAATTATTTAGCGGTCTTTCTGAGTCTTCCTAATTCCAAGCCCAGGACCTCCTCATTACCCTATTAATAAATAAGGGAATCAGAACAACCTCTTGAAGGAGATGGCTCTTCAATTAATCCTTAAAAAGAACTAGGCTTTCCAGGAAGCAGACATGGTAGAGGGAAAATACTCTTGCATGTAGGGGAGCCTCCTGTCAACCAGTGATAGGGGAATGATGAATGTTATTCTCTACTTAAAATTTCCAGTTTCCATGTTGGCATCTTAAAAGACTAAAAATAGTCCAATCTAATGGCCTTTTCTCAATTCTCATTTTTCTTGATCTCTCTGCAGCTCCCACACGGTCGATTGCCCTCTCTTACTTTCTGTTGTCTCCTCTCCAGGTTTTTGTGATACTCCTTTCTCATGGTTCTTTTCCCATCAGCCTCATGGTTTCTGAGTCTCCTTTGCTAGAATTTCAACCAGATTGAAGTTCCAAGTGTTGATCATGAGTTCTCTTATCTCCATTAGCTCTCTTGGGGTTACTGACCATTTCTGTGTAGGTGATTGCTACTTTTCAATATCCAGCCCCAATCTCTTTTGATTTTCTACCAATCATCTATAGAACCTCTTTTGGATATCTTGAATGAATTTCCTATTGTCGTTGTACAGTCATGTTTAACTCTTTGGGACCCCGTTTGAGGTTTTCTTGGCAAAGATACTGTAATGGTTTGCTATTTCTTTTTCTAACCTGTTTTGTAGATGAGGAAACTAAGACTGGTAGGGATATTCCATAAACAATTTAAATTTAACATGCTTCCAAAAGAACTCATCTTTCTCCTGAAATCCTCTTTTCAACTTTCCTATTATTATCAAGGGTGTTACAAGTTTGCAATCTTGGTATCATTCTTGACTTTTGACTTGCACTAGCTTTATGTGTAACATTATTATCTGGTTATTTCTACCTTTATAACATTGCTTTTATATTTGCTCTGGATTTACATACAGGACTGCCATGCTGGTGAAGGCTCTCTCCTCACCCCATGCCTACATTATTGAAGACGCCTGTTGGTTGGTCTCTCTGCCTTAAGTCTCTCCCCACTCTGGCCCATCATCCACTCAGCTACCAATGTTTTTTTTGGGAAAGCATTTATCTGATCATGTCAATCCCAACTCAGCAAATTTTAATAGTTCCATGTTGTCTCCTGGAACAAATATACGATCCCAGGTTGATATTTAAAGCTCTGTAGAAGACCTTTTCCAATGGTCTACTTTTTATTTCTTGATCAATTTTCCAGATTCCAGGCTTTCTATTGGCCGTGTCCCAACCCTTGGATGTTCTTCCTCCTCGTCACCTCCTCTTGGTTCACTGCCTTCCTTAAAGACTCAGCTCAGATCCCACCTTCTGCAGCAAGTCTCTTCCTGGCCCCGCCTCTACAGTAGTGTCTTCCTCTGAGATGACTTTCCATTTATTCTTTATTTATAGCTTGTATGTATAGTTATTTGTATGGCATCATAAAGTATTCCACAAATTTTAAAAATATTATATAAATGCTTGATCTGATTATGTTTAGATATCATCATCATCATCATCATCACCATCACCACTCTTCTCATTATTTTTTCCATTAGAATGTGAGCTCTTTGAGGACAAGGATGGGTTTTGCCTTTCTTTTTGCCCCAGACTTAGTTCAGTGCTGTTATGTAGTCAGTACTTGTTGTTTGTGCCCCAGACTTAGCTCAGTGGCTGGTACTTGATATGATAAGAAACCCCCTTTAGCGCCTTTGTAGATATGGGAGGTCCAGGAAGGTAAAAGATTGTTTAGATTTTCAGATATTTTTTAATATAAGTGATCTATTTTGATATTTATCCTTTTTGGTTCTTTCTTTAAAAATATTTTATGTTGGAGGGAAAGGGACCCACATGTGCAAAAATGTTTGTGGCAGCCCTTTTTGTAATTGAAAGAAACTAGAACCTGAGTGGCTGCCCATCAATTGGAGAATGGCTGAATAAATTATGGCATATGAATGTTATGGAATATTATTGTTTTGTAAGAAACGATCAATAGGATGATTTCAGAGAGGCCTGGAGAGACTTGCATGAAGTGATGCTGAGTGAAATGAGCAGAACCAGGAGATCATTGTACACGGCAACAACAATTGATTATACGATAATCAATTCTGTTGGACATGGCTCTCTTCAACAATGAGATGATTCAAACCAGTTCCAATTGTTCAGTGATGGAGAGAGTCATCTACACCCAGAGAGAGGACCATGGGAACTGAATGTGGTTCACAACATAATATTTTCACTTTATTTGTTGTTGCTTGCATTTTCTTCTTCCTCTTCCTTTTTTCTTCTTACTTCTTCCTTCTTTTCCTTTTTCTTTCTTTCT
>JAJPUD010001684.1:208463-244923 GCA_023553655.1 Myrmecobius fasciatus | reverse complement strand
CTTTCTTTCTTTCTTTCTTTCTTTCTTTCTTTCTTTCTTTCTTTCTTCTTCTTTGCTGGTTTGATTTGATTTTTCTTGTGCAGCACAATAATTGTATAAATATGTGTGCATATGTTGGATTTAACATATATTTATACCATGTTTAACATATATTGGACTACTTGCCATCTAGGGGAGGGAAAATTGGAACACGAAATTTTGCAAGGGCTAATGTTAAAGAATTGTCCATGCATATGTTCTGAAAAATAAAAAGCTTTAATAAAAATATTCTTTGTTACATTGGATAGTTCTCTGTGAGGGCAAGAAGAAGGATTCTAGGAGAAATGTAGATGATGTAAAATCAGAAAATATCAATAGCATTTTATTTAAAAAAATAAATGCATGTTAACTGATGAACACACAACTCATTTGGCGTCTTAAGCAACTTCTTTTAACGTTTCAAATTGTGCAAATTATCCTGAAATTTGGGAACTGGTCCTTGCTTTCTCTAGAACTTTGATAAGATATTAACTGTTTTGATGCATCACCCTTACAGAAAATCCCTTTTCTGCTACAAAGAAAGTGTGATGACAGATTATAGTTACTTACATGGCAATTATTTTCTCTCCCACCCTCATTAGCTGCTTCCTCCTGTGTGTGTGTGTGTATGTGTGTGTTTGTGTATGCATGTGCATGTGCAGCAGGGTAGCTAGGCAGCTTCCTTGACAACTGAAGTTGATACTGTCTTTTGGCTAACCGATGGGAACTGTTGATGAAAGGGAGAATTCTACCTTCTGGAAAATGAGCACATAACCTCTCTTTGATTGTTTATTTTACAGATGCTTAAAAATAGAAGAAGAAAATGTATCTCTTTGTCTGGTAGCACCACTGTCCCTGACAGATCACAGCTGCTTATCCCCAGTTGGCGGAAAATCACAAAACAAAAATAAAAACCAGGCTCTTAAATTTCAAGCATTTAAAATGCCTCCTGTCCAAGAGAAGCTATTTTTTTTAAAAGTAGGATTACTTTTCAAGTCCTCGGTCCAGTTGACAGATGTAATTCCCAGGCAAGAGGGCTTCTGTCATGAAGCCTTCATCCTCATTCTTTTCACCTGGACTTGGTAACATCATATGCTTGGCCTGGAAAGGAAAATGCTATCCCAAGCTGGAAAATCACCGTGGACCAAATATCTCAATGTTCCTCCAAGAAGAGCTCCTTCTAAAGAGGATTAGAGAATGTTTTTTAAATTTGTATTTTATTTGAAAGTTTCCAATTTCATCTGAACATTTCCTGCATAAAGAGCTGGGACTTTTAATAATAGGAGTCATAGCTGATAGTTGGGCATGTGTCTTGGAACTTCTGAAACTGTGGAAATAGCATCATTCCATCGTAGAGAAAGATGGAAATTTCCTCTTCTTGTGTAAAGAACCACAGATCTGGACCAGACCAAGAATCCACAGAGATTACCGAGGAGCATAACTTGTCCATTCTCTACAGTTCTCACATCTAATTACTGTCTGAAATGATGGCAAAGCCTTTTATTCATTGACTTTTTAGTAAGGACATTTTAGTCTTTGGCTTGACAGAATTGTTCAATTGTAAGAACGTATATTTTCTGTCTCTGTGTCTATTTGTTTCTTTGGCTCAGACAACCATGCAAGGCTGACAGGTTCAAAGGGAGGGCCATCTTTCTGTGTAAAGGGGCTCTCCCATGTCAAAGAAAACCCAATCCAGAAAAAAAAAACCCACTTCATGGATGGATTCTTGATTTAATTTAGAACAAATCCATTCTATGTGTGCATGTATATACATATGTGTGCTTATATATGCGTACATGTTTGTGGGTGTGTATATATGTATTGCTTATCTATATACAAATACAAGTATTATATATCTGCAAATCCATATTCACACATGTATGTACATACATAAAACATATGATAGAATTATTTTCAATGAAATAAAAGAGAATCCATTCACTTTATTGGTTCAATATGAAAGTAAGGTGTGTCTATGATTTTTGGGTGTCTATAATCATTTGTTTTCCTATCTCATTCAAGCTTGAAATTATCTTCTAAAGATGGTCCGAGTTCCATTGGAACACTCAATATGTTCCTGAATCTGGAGTGGGGGAATCTCAGTAGGCTTGTCTGCCCCAAAGAAGCACTAATAGTTCCACTTATCAATTAGATTAGACTATTAGGAAAAGAGTTAACTCTATCTAATCAACTAGGCCAATCTGTTATAAAAACTGGACTGGGTAATTCATTTAGTCAATTGCATTAATTAAACACTTGGACCTTAGCTGAAATCACTGGGGGACTCTGGCTGCTTAGTTGGGCTAAAGCCATAAAATTTGCTGGGAGGATAGTGACAACTACGGTTTTCTCCCTGTCAGTTTTTACGGATCTCTTGCCCAGGGTAAGAGGAAATGTTTCAGCTGCACCTGTAAATCATTTTACTATGAGCCTGGAAGTGATCAGAGTTAACTGCTAAATAGAGATTAGGATGAGACTTAATCAGTTTGAGTTAATCTTAGCCCGATTTAATTAGGAGCCAGCCAGTCCCAATTTGGCTTCAAATCGGCAAGGTTTTTACTTTGTCATTAGCGCCTGAGTGATTGAAGAATGGGAAAATACTGTTGCTACTCAAGACAATCCATTGCAACAGTATTTAATGCCAGAGCCTTCCCGGAGGACTTTATTGCCTGGAAAGCCGAGAGAAAATAAGTCTGTGGTCGCCCAAAGGCACCTTTTGGCTGGCTCCTCAGAACCGATATGTGTATGTATGATAAAGACACATTAAAAAGTATATTTTAATAATAGCATATGTTATTAGCACCTATGATGTGCAATATATAGTAATAGTATATAATAAAAGCATATTTATACACTTCTTAATGATAACTAGAATTTTTACAGTGCTTTGAAATTTGCAAAGTACTCTATAAATATTTTCTTAAATTTTAATTTTAATTTTAAATTTAAAAAGTATTTTATCTTCACAACTCTGGAAGGTAGGTGCTTTGAGGAAACTGAGGTGGAAAGATGTTAAAGTGACTTGCCCATGATCACCTAACTAGTAAATGAATACATTTGAACTCGGGTCTTCCTGGCTTAATACAACTCAAGACATTTTAAAAAAATGCTTTATTATTTGAAATCACATTAGCAGATAGGGTTAGAAAGACATAGGTCTTCCTTGTCACCATGTTACTTTGATTTCTATATGATTTCTGTATAGAAAAATATACAGGTAAAAAGATTCAGAACTGGAAAGAGACTTGGAGAACATTTCATCCAGCCCCAGGGAGTCGCTTGTCCAAAAGTCACATATATAAGTAGCAGAAGTAGCATTTGAATCCAGATCCTCTCACTACAAATTCAGGGCTCCTTCTGTGACATCTATTGAACCCTACCTGCGTTAAACCTGACACTTGTTTAAGCTATCTGATTGGACAGCTGTAGCCAAGTATTCAACTGACTTCTAAGTTAGGACCTATTTGTTTGGGAAGTCTGAGGTGAGGGGATTTTCCCACCAGGGGAGAATAATAACAACTCACAGCTTTCTCACAGGTGCATTAAGCAGTGGGGTATTATCACCCCCATTTTGCAGATGAAGAAAGTGAGTCTCAGAGGACTAGGAGGCTGAAGCTGCAAAGACAAAGATGCAATTCATTCCCTAGAGCATCTTCCTTTCTCAGGCTCCCTCCAAACTCCAAATCGGAGATCCTATGATTCTCTGTTCAGGATATTCCTTTATAATGGACATCCTCAGCTTGCTCCTTCCTCTCAATATTAAGAGCCTTGGAAGGAGCAAGAGAGACATTTCCTGCTTTCCCTTCGTTCAATTAAAGGAATGGAACAAAAACCCTGTCATGGAAGTTTATGCCTAATGCATTAGAGAAATAGTTAATTCTTATGTAAAAATTACCCTTGTCAGGATCAATGAGTCTGGGTCATTTGGTACATAAATTCTGTTTACATAATTTAATACCATCAGCAGTAGCCTATACATTTCCCTTCTGTCCCCCCCCCAAATCCCTTGCATTTCTGAACGACTCCCCAAAGCTAATTATTTTGGATGCCTTCTCTTCTCCTTGCCTTGATAAAGCTGATACCCAGAGAAATTCCGGTCTTAGTTTGCTTTGATAATAACATTTAAACCTTTCCTGGATTGCTAGCTGAGAAATAGCTGCCTTTTCTCATCTTTTGTCACATTGTTCCTTCCTGGAGAGCCTGGGTAATAGCACTGTCGACTCCCATCTATTTCTGCTGCACCAACTGAAACCCACATTTGAAGGGGGAGAATTTGAGAACTTCATTAAAAACATAACGAGCCTCCTGAAATCAGTGTTTGTGGGAATGTGAATTGTCTCTATTTTTAGCAACCCATCCTGTCTAAGAAAAGGGAGCAGCAATTGAGGGCAAGTGGTGGGGGCCGAGGCAAACTATTAAAATGGATTTTATAGTTATCAAATTATGTAACCATTCACCGTAAATGTGACAGTTTGAAAATTTGATCAGCTTTCACTGTACAGTCTCAGGGTTTGTTGTGTTGCTTATGATGTACATCCTTATTTCTGACTTTCCTCTCTTCTCTCTAGATCCTTCTCCCACCCCAAGCTTTCTTTCCTCTTTTCAAAAAAAATTCCTTTATTTCCACAAATAACAATGGTGTATTTTAAAGTGCCCTGGACTAAGAATGAAGAACCATGGGTTTCAAGCTCTGCCAAGCCATTAACTAGGTACTTGATATCAGGTGAATGGGGGAAAATCCTAACTCTTATACTTACTGCCTACTTCATTTCTTGGCCCTTAGTAAAATGAGCGTGAATATGTGTTATTATACTTTATATTATAGTCAGGGTTATATCTTGATAAACATTTAACAAAGAGTTCTCCAAATCTCTATCTCTGTCTCTGTCTCTCTGTCTCTCCACACACATATATATTCCTCAATTTGTTTAGGTTAATTGATGATTGACTGATTCCCAGTCACTTCATCTATCCAAGTCACATGACTTTGGAGTTTGATCTTCATAAGAAGCCTGAGAAAACCAGAGCAAGAATTTTAGATAGAAGCCATCAGGATACATGATTTCCATTCCTACAGGAAAGAAGTCTACATGGTGAAAGGATGTTTTCAGGAAATGGTGTTCTCCAGGGAATTATCTGTAATAAAGGCATTCCTCTACCAACAGGGGAGTGCCTTGACTTAGCTAGTGGAAGGATTACTTGGACCAAGTGGAGCGTTCTGGTGGCTGGAGTTGAATTGTGATAGGGATGAGAACAGCTAGACCTTGCCTTCATTGGTTCTGTGAGTTAGGTGGACCATGCAGGTTTGGGAGAGCAAGGATTGATTTTTCTAGAGATTGAGTGTTTTCCACTTGTGGTAGTGAAGAAGGGTAGGGAAGAGAGGATGACATAGGATCAAGTCTGGAGGATTACAAAGATCCCTGGGGAATGTGGCTCACAGACAGAGCACTGGGTTTGGAGCCCCAGAGATCTTGGACCAGAAACTGCCTCTGATGCTTTCCAGTTGGGCAGCTATGGACGAATCTTTCCATCTCTGAGCCTCAGTTTCTCTCATCTTACAAAAATGGTTGTAATTATACCTGTAGGAAGTAGAGATCTAGGCGATTGTAAGGTTTAAAAAGACGACATATGGAAGACAAGGTACTTTGTAGCTTCCAGAGCTTCATAAAATCAATCAATCAACAGGCATTTATTAAGATGTGCAATTGCTGGGAATGGGAAGACAAAAATGAGTTTCATTTCCAATGATCTTGTGATGAAGAGAGCCATCTACACCCAGAGAGAGAGTGTGGATCACAACATAGCATTTTCACTCTTTTTGTTGTTATTTTGCTTACATTTTATTTTCTTCTGGGTTGATTTGATTTTTCTTGTGCAGCAAGATAATTATATAAATATGTATAAAAATATTGGATTTAGCATATATTTTTACCATGTTTAACATATATTGGATTACTTGCCATCTAGAGGAGGGGGAGGGGGGAAAGGGAGAAAATCAGAACACAGGATTTTGCAAGGGTCAATGTTTTGCATATGTTTTGAAAAATAAAAACTTTAATAAAGGAACAAAATGAGTTGACATCCCATAGGGGGAGACAACAGTAAGAGCTAACTAGCATTCACAAATAATTGGAAGTTTTGTAACGTACTTTACATTTCGTTGATCCTCACAGTCACCTTGTGGAATAGATGCTATGATCGTTCCCATTTTCTGGATGAGAAGGCTGTGAGCGGTTAAGTGACTGGTCCAACATCTGAGCACTCCAGGATTTGGACTCCAATTTTTAGAACCTCAAGCCCTTCACTTTTCCTTGTGCCTTCATTTCTGGTAAATGGATGATGCGAATATTAATCTAATGTTAAACAACAAAAACCAACCCCCCAAAATAAGCACCCCCCTGCTCATTTATAGCTTCCATTCTTCCATTTGAGAACGGAGAGAAGGGATTACAGCAAGTTAATAACTGGCATCTAGTCAAGGCGTTCTTGGATAATATGAATTATTGGTCAGTGAGAAGAAACGCAAGCTACTATTGTAGAAGGACAGAGATAAGGAGGAAAGGAAATTTGACAGAGGGTCGTGGCTCGCCCCCCAAGGGGCATCTCCATTCTTTGATCTCTCCCCCTTGGTGGCAGAGGGAAGAACGAGGGCATCCCTACCCCCAGCTCTTCCCAGCCTTTGGTATTTCACATTTGTTTCTCATTTTCACAGTTCCATTGTGTGCTTTCATTCCACTATTGTCTAAAAAATTGCCGAGGCCATAACAGTTGTAATCTATCTTTTGTCCCGTATAATTTGGAGCAGTGGGCCACAGAGGAACATCTGTATGGAAGGGCCCATCTCTCCCCTACTTTTGAGGGCGATGCCGGGACTGGTGAGAAGGTCAGTTTTCTCATAAACTTCGTTATCGCTGTTGGTTTTATTCATTATACTTGACATATTAAGCTTCTGTATCTTGCCATAAAGGACACAATATCTCAGCATATTGGCTTGCTCATTTGCTTTTCACAGCTAGTATTGTGTCCAAAAAGCCGTCCCGGGGGATCGACACGTGTATATAGACGGCAAGAAAATGAGGCCCAACAGCAGGTGGCCTTTCGCTGCCTAATGAACATGGCAATCTGTTACTATCACCGGCGAGCCTTTCACCAGACAATTAGGCAACTAAGCATGTAATTATTCAGGCCAACAAGAAGAGGCTCTCCTCTAATTTCATCTTTTCATTGCTGTTTACTCACCCACACTCCCCTCGTTAATGAGAGATTTTCCAGTCTCTGCTAATTGGTTTCAATAACATTCATTTCAGTTGAAAGGGGACGATTCCATTAATTGAGAATCGAAAGCATCTTTTCATTTCAAGTGTGTCCTGCTATGGAAATCTGAATCCTCTCAACAGGTTCGAGCTAATGAAATTAAGTTACACAGCCATTAGCGGTGTAATAGAAATAAAGTAATTTATTTTCATTGAAGCATGTGCTATAGGTCCTGAGCAATTAATACAGTTTGAAGTAGAAACTAATTTGGGAGGAGATGTGTGTGTGTGTGTGTGTGTGTGTGTATGTGATTTCAGATAAATAAGGCTATTTTTGTTACATCTGATTGTTAAATTCTGGGTTTAGTTGGTCTATTAGTCCTTAGAGCAATTCTTCAGAAATACTTAAAACCAAATTATCTCTGTGTTAGTGGGAGGTTAAAAAAAAAAAAGCAATAGGAACAAAAGTCATGACTTAAGTTTCACTAACGGATGGTAACAGGTTTCCGGGAGGTTTACTTGAACCATGTCAAGCTGTGTGTATTAGTTCTTTAAATTTCTTTCCTCCAAAGAACCAGGTATTCTTTGCTCCACTTTCTACCATGAAACCATTTAACTCCTCCTTCTACAGTATCAGCACATTTTACATGCGTGTAATTGTAAATTAAACTCTACATTATGTGTGGGCACTTAACATCGGATGGTACCTGGGATCTCTCAGACAGAGAGCAGGGCTCAGGCTGTAATCTGCAGCAGGGGGATGAGCATAAATCATAATTCAAACATGAGGGTCTGGCCATAAGAGAGAGACACACACACACACACAGAGAGAGACAGAGACAGAGAAATAGATACAGATACAGAGACATAGAGAGAGACAGAAAGAGACAAAGACAGAGAGAGGAGAGAGACTGAGAGAACTAGGTATATTACTGTAGACATGAAAACAAATGTCATCCCTTAAAATGGGAAAAAAATTAGCCAGGAAAGAAGCTTACATATAAATAACACTGAGGTTTGGCTGGAGTCAGGTCTGGATGTTGGGGTTTTGTCAGCTCAGAGAATAGTATCTTTTCCTCATGGTATGAGTTGGCATCTGGTGGGGGCAAATGCCTTCCAGTTTCGGGTGCATTTGATACTATTAGGATGAAAAATCGAATATATTATTTCCACCCACAAAAGCAGTAACTGAAACATGAAACTTTTAGCAAATTTCTCATATCTTATTTAGTGGATTTTTCTATTTCTTCTTCTCCTTTTTCTTTTTTTAATGGAATAATCCATTGGAAAGTGTTGCCTTACTATCATACCTACTGCCGGGATGCAAGCTTCCCTTCCCCCCTAACAAACAAGCTCTGGCAGCGGCTGTGGTCATTAGTTCATAGCTCGGGTCTGCCTCATGTCTAAGTATTTGCTGAGTGGCAGCAAGTTGTGTTTGGGGGGAGGGGGGTGGCGAGCTATGTAAATGTCGTGTCTGGTTCTTTCTTTTTTTAGTTGGATTCGAAAATTCATAATGGGGACAGACTTACAAAATAATACACTGCATACCAGTATGAATATTTCAAAGAATTATTTCTTTATTTTGTGCATAGCTCATTGTGCTGACATTTGATTTATAGCTGCCGGAATGCACCTGGGGTTGCTAAGGTTACCCAATTTCATTCACCCATAGATATTTGAGATCTACATAATCCCATCACATCATCCACCGCATTTCAAAGTGATGTTGATAAATGGTACCTTCCTTAGATGATATTTCCATTTAGATGTGATATATCTCATGATTCCTGTCTTTTAAAATATTGTGGCTGATGAAATTTTACATTATGTGCATATACAGAAAGCAGGGATACATATTTTTTCAGTTTTAAAGGATCGGAAAACTCTGAAGAGTGAGCTTTTTTCCCTCCTCCGATTCCCATATGTTTAGGCTTACTGTGACAGATCTCCAGTTCTTTCTTTTCTTCTCCAAAACCACACTATTGTTTATCTTGCATTTGGAGGTAGAACGTACAATTATCTTTATTATGTTTCAAATATTTTTCTCAATGGAACCTTAAATTAAATAACTCCAGATACTTAACAAAAACATCTTTTGAGATATTGTTAGCATTTCCATAAGAGTCATTTTAATGGTGGGTTCTTTAAAGATCTTAAAAAAAAATACCGACAAGAAATGATTAACATGCTTTTTGTCTGCAACATGATCTAATTCCAGTGGCGGATTGAGAGAAGACGCACCCTCCCCCTTGTCCCCTTGTCCCTTGATTGAACTAGCTGGCAAGACTGTCGGGGAGCGGATTCTTCCCTAGTTCCTAGAAAGTCACCAAAATGGATTCCCCGAAGGAGACGGAAGTAGAAATCCTAGTCCTGATCCTTGGGAGTATTGCAGAGAGGTCCTCTTCTGACATAGGTCACAGAGGCTCAAGGAGACAGTTGGCCCTTCCTTAGCACTTTTAGGACTTCAGGAAGACAGCAAAGAAAAGGGGCCAGTTTCTCCTCACAAGAGCACTGCCATCACCCCCTCTTGGGCCATCTCTGGTGATAAATGGGATCTTGGTTAACCGCTTCTATTTTGGCAACCTTAAAAAACCATAGGCATGTTCCCAGTGAGCCCATCTCTGCCTGTTTCTAAAAAGAAATCTCTTTCAGGGCCCTCCAGAAAGATAGTCAAACTCATCTTCAAAGACCCATAGGGAAAAATGGTTTAGAAGCCTAACTATCACTGAGGAAAAAAGATCTGGTTCCACGTGGCTATCCAATCATTTGAGCAGGGAGGAACAGGGCTCAGAAAGCCATATGGCCTTGTTTAGAAAAGAAATAAATCAGCGTATTGGACCAAGGACTGAAGGCCAGAAGATTAGTTTTTTGTTCCCTATGTGAGTGAAAAGGGGTGAGTAGAGCAAGTATCATGTACGCATGCATGCGTGAATGAATGAATGAGAGGAAAATCGGAAAATAATAAAATATTTTTTAAATGAAAGGAAAAATGTTTTTTTTAAATTTAAAAATATATTAAAATATTTTTTAAAATATTGAGTACTATGTGTCAAACACGTGCTAAATGGAGATACAAAAACAAAAGTAAAAACAAAAAGTAAAAAAAAATAACCTCCTTTGTCTCTAATAGGGTATTAGGACATGCATATCTGGGAGAAATGGTCAGACAGGTTTGTTTTGTTTTGGAAAGTGATGGGATAATGAGTGGACTCAGGCACATATACTGACAGTCTTTCCAGTGGAAACTAGAGTGTGCATTTGATTATACTGCAAGCATTGGGAAATTGGGATGGATGAGTGTGGTAGTGTGGCAACAAGTAGATTATGGGTCAGAGAGAGTAAAATAAAGTATGGTTGGAGCTGGCTAAGAGATAACGGTTAACCGAGATACTCAATTTGGTTGATTTCTGGAGATAAATCCAAATGGTAGCCATACTGATGGCCAAGATCAGGTGCTGAAGGACACAGGATAAGATTTAAGATTGGGGAATATGTGAAATGGTGGAGGATGGAACAAGCAGCAGGTGGGGGTTATGGGGAAGCCCTGGTATGGGAATATGCCATTCCCAGAATGTCCCAAGGGATGATCTGTGGCAGAGGACAGTTCTGTGAGAGGAAAGATGGATTTGTGAATGGAAGAAGGGAGAGAAAACAACAGGAGATGGGCAATGTGGGCTTAAGGAGGCATTATACATATTTTGAGATATTATCAATATGGTCTGAAACAAGGATCCATTTTCTTAATATCAATATTCTTCCAGTTGTATGGCTGAGAGTTATTGATTCCAATATCCCTCTAAAGAATTGAGATTGGGGATTATTATTCGAAAGGGCAATAGAGAGATGCATTGTGGATGAGAATAGGTCATGACACCTGACAAACAGAGAATTGTGGAGAAGAAGAAAAGTAAAGGGTGACATCAAATAAATGAATAAAGAAGATGTGCTGGCTACACAAAGGGAGAAAGACATTGTAACAATAAATTTTTAAATTATTAATTGCTAGCATTTATATAGTTCTTTAAGGTTTGTCAAAAGGTTTACATATATTATTTTGTTTTTTTTTTACAATAATCCCCTAAAGTATAAGTTATTATTCCCATTTCACGGTTGAGGAAGCTGAGGTTCATGGAGGTTAAGTGATTTGCCCAATATCATATAGCTAATAGGTATTTGAGGCAGGTTTTGAACTCAGGTCTTGCTAATTTCATTTTATCTTCTGCTCCCTCTATCTTCCATAGCTATATATAGGTATGCATAGCTGATAGTTCACTGCCATTTTTGTAGTATCTAAGAAAGGTGAGGAAGATCCTCAGGAGGTTATCAGGAATACCACTGGTGAACCCAGGGTGAGAGCTGCCCCTCCACAGAAGATGGGTTTGTGACATGCATTATTGGTGACATTGCTCACATGGACCAGATCACAGTGGAGGATGTAGGGTATTACGGGGGGAAGGAGAAAAACAATTTTCTGCTGTCATGTGTTTAGCAAGATAGCTCAATCACTACTTGGGTTAGCCTGTGTGTGTGTGTATGTGTGTACATAAATACATATAATATGTATTTCTGTGTGTATATGTGTGTATCCAAATCCTGAATAGAGGCAAAATTAATTACATGTGCAAAGAGTCTGAGATTTGTGCACAATAAAAACAGGGATGAGCATTAAGTAGAAGATCTTGTCTCCTAGCTTATTTATTTTTGTTTTAGCTTAAATTAATTTATATCTTAGCTAGAGAGGATCTTGGGAGTATCTAAGAGTATCCAAACCCAAGTTAGACAGTTATTTCTCACAGAAAGCTTTCACTTCCATGCAGGCAAAGGGATAAAAAAAGAAAAGACCTAATCTCGTCTTAGAGATATTTTGCTTGGCTTTCATTACCCGGGTATAGTGGCTATGACTAAAGAGCTGCCAGTTCACTGTTATCAGGGACATATTCTAGTCATTATAATCTAATAAACTGAGGTTAAGGTAACCTGGGGGGCCCAGAAGATTGCAGCATGGAACAGTACCTAATACAAATCATATAGCCCAGCAGTCACTAAAGCATAATTCAGCTGAGACCAGTGGGAACATGCAGAGCTCAATATTTTAGCAGCAAGCTCATGCGCCTTTTGGAAAACAAGCACAGTGAGCTTGGAGTGAAGCTATTATCAAAAGACAATAGATGCTCTCTAGTATTGAGGAGGAAGTTGCTTCTTCCTATCAATTCTTCCTTTTTTGATTCCTCATGAATACATACCTACTTTTAAAATTGATGGTGTTGATACATTAGGGAGAAAATGGGCCCCAGGTTATGTTGTCAATTAAGTGCCTACTTAGTGCCAGGCATTGTTACATTTGGGATATAAAGAGAGAGACAAAAAAGCAGACCCTGTGCTTAAAAAGTTTATAATCTAATGAGGGAGTCATCTGGAGGAACGTTTTGTCACAAATCTTCTTACTATACTGTTTCATTAAATGCTTTTGTATTGAACTAATTGTGCCCTCTGACTTACTAGAGAAAAATTAAATACATTGGTGGGGGCTCATGAAATATCATTTTGATGGATCTTGGGTGGCTATTCTGAAGTCTCTACGTGTAAGAAAGCATTGCACTATGGATATTACACCTGTAGGAAAGATCACTCAATCATTAACCATTTATTAAATACCTACTGTGTGCCAGTCATTGTCAGATGCCAAGAATACAAAGATTAAAACAAAGCAGTGCCTGCTTTGGCCTAATGTTCTATTGAGGAAGACAACATATATGTACATAAATTTGTTCAAAGTGAATACATAATAATTTGGGGGGAATAGGTGGGGTAAGAGATGTATTAAAACTTGGGGATTATTAAGAAAGGTCTTTAGTAACTTTTCTAAGGCTGAGTTGCAGGCAAATAACCAATCTGTATGGATAGAGGAAATTTTCTACTCTAATCAATACTAATAACAATAACAACCATATTTATCATTTTCCTAGCATTTTAATGTTTGGAAAATAATTTGTTTTGTCCATTAAAGTTTTACGTTGTCTCGTTGTGACCTAGAGGTGACAGAGGGCAAGCTCTGGCTGCTCCTAGAAGCTGGAAAGGATGAAATCCAGCCCGGGGGACTGACTCAGCATCTATTATGGGAGGCCCTGCCAGCTCAATGTCAATAGGCTAGTTTGGGCAAGGCTGACCACCTACTGATGGATATTTTTGGCCACAGCAACTCATGAAGTCATCTCCCAAGGCTTGGTGGAGTAGGGGATGATGGAGGAAGTACTTGCCCGTGACATCATGGATCCTTGAAATATTGAAGTAACTAATAATTAATTTATGGTCTCTCTTATTGGTGTCTCATCAGAGGCAGAGCAATTTCCCCTATTAATGCTGGTGAATAGATTTCCCCCCCCTTTTTAATGCAGTGGCAAGTAGAATCAGTCGATTAATCAATAAGCATTTCTTAAGTACCTACTATGTGCTTGGCAGGTCCAGTATTGGGTTCTGAAGGGTAGAAAGACCAAAAGACAGAATTGGGAGATTGCATCATTTGGAGTTTCCTTTGTATTGTTACCCTTCTCAACAGTGGGAAGGGCACTGGGTTTGCTGTCAGAAGATTTGTGTTCAAATCCTGCTTCCGATATTGGTTACCCAGGAGATCTTGAGGTCCATGGATATCAGTAATCACATCTACAAAATGGAGAGGCTGGAGCAAGTGGGATCTCTGGTCTCTTCCAAACCTAATTCAGTGATGCTAATGTTTGATAGGAATACATCTGCGGGGAAAGCCCAAGAGTTTCAGACTATTTAACCAAAAAGGACCAGAGGAGATCTTTGGAGAACTGGGACCATATATGCTTGAATCTATAGCTTCCCTGCAGGGGGTTCTTAACCTGGGTGGGCATAATTTTTTTTAAATGGATAATTATTTCAGAGTAAATTTCTTTCTTTGGAATCCTTTGTATCTTATTTTATTCATTTAAAACAGTATTCTAACAAGGGGTTCATAGTTTCCTCAGACAGCCATAGGCATCCCTACCAGAAAAAAGGTTGAGAACTCCTACAATCTAGACTAAGGTTGGTATAACCAATTAGGATCTCCACCTCAGGCTCTATTTCTTTTGTAAATGATTTATTCCCCATAAAGTGAATCCCCCCAAATCAGTGTAGAGTAAGTCTCCTGAACCCAGGAGGAAGGAAGGGAACTGCTTTTGCCTCCCAAAAGGGAATAGATCACAAAAGACCTTATTTTTTTTCTTTGTGGAAAGTTGAATCTCTTTCAGGTTGGATGACACCGAAACAAGAGGGTTAAAAAAAACCCACGACAAAACAATCGGATTCTGTCGCCTGGTGTTCTTCCAGTGGATCTCCCGGTTTCAACATTGTTCCCTTCGGTTATATAACATCAGAAATGAGTGGGCCAGCCCACGATGGAGAGAGCAATTTCCTTCCCCGGCACAGCCCCCATTTGTAACAAATCCCCTTCGAGATGCATCTTGTAAGTGAGGTGAAGAAATCGTTACCAGAGCAATATTTGAAGGAGCAGGCTGGCACTCTTTTGAGAGCCTCTATATTTCAACCTTTAAAAGATATCATTTTACTTACCAGGCTGCTTATTACAATTATACAGTGTTTTTCTTGGCCCCAGGCTCCATTAAACATGTGTTTTATAGCAGGTTCTCCACCGTATTACCCGGCTGGCTGGCTCATAAGGACACATTATAAAGTGAGCAGGCTGCAGAGTAGCAGACTGTTCTCTCATTAAGTTTATAGTTTCATTGCCTTGTTTCAGGGCATGTTTTCTTCCTCCCCTCTCACCAGCATCTTTTCTTGGCATTTCATGTTGAGGAAGGAGCACATAGACAAGCTCTGCTATTCTATTCGTGGTCGGTAAACTTGGGAGTCTAGTATTTGAGGGTGGTTGTTTTTAGCGGTTCCTCCTCCTCCCTGCCCTGTTTTCTCCTTCCTTCCTCCCCCCTCAGCCCTCCCTGTCTTAGAGTCAATTATATATTCCCTTTTTTATTTTTGGTAAACTTTTCACAGGGTTACAGAATCATAGATTTAGAACTGGAATGGGTCTTAGAGACCATTTAACCCAACTCTCATTTCACAGATGAGGAAACTGAGTCTCAGAAGTCGAATCACTTTTTCAAGGTCACATAGGTGGGAAGGTACAGAGCTGAGATCTGATGCTCCTAGTTCTAAATACTAAATACTTTCCACTGTGGCACATTGTCTCCTCAAAGTTGAATCAGATCATGAAATTATAGATCCAGAGATAGAAGGGACCTGACAGGTCATCCAGTCCACCCCTCTAAGAGACTGAGGCCAAAAGAGATTAAGGTATTTCTTGTCCTGGATCACACAGGTAGTAAATATCAGAAACAAAATTGTAATCTAGAACCTCTGACTCCAATACGTCAAAAAGTATTTGTCAAATCCTTACTATGTCTCAGCATTGAATTAAACTGAGTGAATACTCTGCACCAACTCTACCTAAGGTAGGACAACTGGGGCTTTCCCTCAGGCAGCTGAGGGAGTGGATAGCACTTTCAGATCCAGTTAAAGTAGGACACTTTCAGAAGCTTAGAAACAACAGAGCTTAGCATCTAGTTAGAAAGAATGGTCAATTAAAACTGGAAACTTCCAGTTGATAGGTTGGAATAAACTCTTACACACCCTAGTCTCCTCCCTACTCATCTCCTGGGTGGTGTCCTTGTGTTGGTGTCCCAAGCTTTCTTTCTTACCTTTCCTGTCCCTCCTCCTCCAGCTACCTCAGGCTCATTTCTCTGAGGCCAGTCAGTAAGCATTTATTAAAGCTTACTGTGTTCCTCCTCCAGGTAGGTCTCTGTCTCCCCCAGGGGGAAGTGTCTAAGTCCCTCCTCCTTAAATAAAGACATCTTTTGTGCAGTTTTCAGGGGCTTTGGTCCTTGCCAGTGGTATAGAAAAAAATCCTTGCTGCTAATTCCAAGACTGACTTTAAGCCCTCTGCCCCGTGGCTGTTAAACATGGCGGACTGAGTAGTCATTTTAACTGCTCATAGAGAGAGACAAGATATTCATGCGCTTGCAGAATCTTTATTTGGTTGCACATTCGTTTCTTGGGCAGGGCATCTTTGCTGATCCAATACCTGGAGCCCCCACATCGAGACAATGGTTTGCCCCTTCCAAGGAGTAGCCGCCCTTTATTCACCACAGTACTCGGGTCCGCTGAACTGTTTTAATTTGTTGTACATTATACGTGCATAAATATATTTATACTTCTACACTTAGACAAGTGAATTAAATCATGTTGGGATTTATGTACAATTTGTTATCCGTCTCGACCAGGCAGTGGGATTGCTGGATTGCACAAATATCATTTGGCTGCTGCTAATTATAGGGATATAAAAAATGGTTGGCAGGCCAGAGGTCTCCTGAACCCAGACGGAGTCTATAGTTGTTGATTATTAAAGGCTATTATATATTGATAGGTTAGGATTTATTACTGAAAGTATAAACCAATTGCCCTGGATTGGATGGCAGTCGGCCACTTGGGGATAAGTCTTGGAGCTGTTAGGCTGGGGTAATCTATCAGGAAGAGGCCGAGTGTGTTCTATCAATTAGGGAACAAGCAATTCGACTGATTTCCTATTGGCAGACTAATAGAGATAATGGGTTTTACTGGACAGTCCAGGTACTGTACAGCAGAGCTGAGGGAAAATAGTGACATCAGAGAAATATAAAAGCACTTCGTTAAGCCCCGATGATAGCTCCTATGGAGAAACAGACCTGAAGGCCCAAGGCACCGGCTTGTCTAGTGTGTAGACAGATATGACTTCATGGATGGGATGCATATGTCTTTGGATTTCAGTGCATACAAACTGGGACTCCCAAGAGAGCTGAAATCTTAGGAGCTGACGTTTCTGTGGCTGATGTTTAAGATGATCAGGGCTGAGCTCCATTCCCTTCCCCTGTCCCTTTTAAGCCACAAGAGGAAGGTGGGATTTTAGGCCCCACTGGATAAGAGAGGGTGTGAAGTTTTGGCTGGAGGCTGGTGGAGAGTCTGGTCAGAAAAAAACAACCATAGTGAGAAAATGGATCTGTCCTTGGGTCTCCTTCCCCCTCATTCACCTTGAAATAAAATAGTCACTGCACACGGCAGCATATAAACCAGCCTCAGATTTCTGAATAAAAAAAAATGCTGATGTCTATATTCACCATTCTATGACTCCCATCCTCACATCTCAAGCCCCCACAGTCCAAACTTCAGACCCATTCCTTTTAAGCAAAGACTGACAAATGCAAGGTGACAAAAATCCCTCCGGAAGGGAAGCAGATAGAGCAAGAAAACAGGTAAGCCATATACCGGGATGAATGCTATTAATGATATCGTGGCCAATATTATCATCTCAGTTGTACAGGTGAGGGAGCTGATGCTAAGGTTAAATAATCAGGCTCACATTCGCTTTAAGAGGGTAAATATATTTCTTAGGGTTATAGGTATAGATACAGGGACAGGACTAGACTTGTGTTTTTATTGGAAACTCCCATTCCCCATTGGGATGGCGATAGTCTCTTAGAGGTTAAATAACTTGGCCAGGGTCACCCAGCCAACGTGTGTCAGACATAGCCATTGAACCCAGGTCTTCCTGCCTTCAGGCTCTGTTATTTCATGCTAATTCTAGTAAATACTGGAAGTGGGATTTGAACTCAGATGTCTGACTCCAAGTCCAGTACTATTAGCTTTGACAGACATTTGCGTGTGCTAATTCAGTTCTGAAAAGCCAAGACCACAAGCTGAAAGCAGGAAACTGGCCATTGTTGGGATCAAAGCGATATAATTTGGGGAACACAACTCCACCCTATGAAACAAGAGCCTAATGTTAAGTTATAAATTGAAAGTCTGCAGACCCTTCTCCCCCTTCTCCAGTTGTGGGGTCAGGGAAAATAATAGCTATTTGTGTTGGAGGCAGGAAGGGTGAGAAGGGAGCAGAGATGAGTCCCACCATTAAGTAGCAATTACCTTTCCACCCCTCTCATTCCTTTCTACCTCAAATAGCTCTTTCCAAAAACTCGTAGAAATTGCCAAACCACGCAAACAAAACACAGAGGGATCTGGGAGGCAGAAGGAGGAGTGAGGTGGGGATTCTTTCCCTCTGCCAGTCTGACAATGGCTCTCTTCAGTGATCACAATCTCAAATTGACTTAGAGCTTCCTTTTAGGTATTGAGCAGCTAAGGGAAGGTTGTTTCTACTAACTCAGCGAAAAATCATTCCCACAGTGACCAGACTAGGGTCTCTGAGCTACTGGGGATAGAAAGGCTGGAATGAAAGACTTTCTTCCCTTAGTAAGTTTGTATCTTAATGGAGGAGGCAACATATGAATAAACCAAACATAAAGCTGATGCAAAGTAACCACTAGCAGATGGAGGGATCAGGCAAAGTCTCCAAATGGAGGCACTTGAGTGAGTCTTAAAGGAGAAAAGAAAGGGTTCCCAGAGCCAATGCAAAAACAGGGAATGGTAAGGAGTAGCAACAGAGTGGCCAGGTGAAGGTGACTTATTCCTTTCCTCTAGGGAAATTTGGATTCAGTCTGACCTCTGGTACCATCTTGCTGAGAAGAGGAGATGGGAATGGGATGGGAATGAGGTTTAGACCTTTTACTTCATTGGCATAGAGAAGTCCAGGGTGAGGAAATTCACTCTACTTATGCAGTTTGGCACCTTCTTGTGAGTTATAGTCTGAGACCACCTGGGAGATGGAGTAACTTGCAGAGTCACACAGCTGGTGTGTATCAGAGGCAGATCTTGCAGCCATGTCTTCCTCAAGTCAAGACCAACGTTCTATTCCCTCTTTCTCTTGTTAGGGATGACTTTGCTCAGATAATTGTATAAAAATGTATGCATATATTGGGTTTAACATATATTTCTACTATGTTTGATATATATTGGACTACTTGCCATCTAGGGGAGAGGGTGGGGGAAGGAAGGAAATTGGAACACAAGGTTTTTCAAGGGTTAATGTTGAAGAATTGTCTACTCATATGTTTTGAAAAATATAGTTTTAATTTAAAAAAAAAAGCAATGACTGCTCTATTTTTCAATATTGCCGGCAGTCCCAATATTCCCTGGTTTAGACAGTCTTCGATTAAAAACTGGAATTAACCTTACAAATGGATCATGTATTCAACCTTCTCAGGACACTGAGGTCAGGAGAGGTGCTAAGTGGCTGATACTTGGAAAAAATATAAGTGAATTTTTTCTGTTGGCTCTACTATGGTAGGTCACAGGAAGCAAATATGAAAAAAGGCATGGTTCCTGCCCTCAGGGGACTTATAATGAGCAGTCCTGTGAGGAGTCAGACCAAAATATTTGGAATAATTATAGATCTCACCCTACAGTGTTTTGAGGGTGATGCAATCAATCCAGATTATTTCTTCCACCAAAGGAGAACCTCACCATCTCCTATAGGGCGTCCTTTTTCCATTTAGATTCTGTGCTGGACCTTCTCCATGACAATGACAAACAGTGA
Organism: Myrmecobius fasciatus; assembly: GCA_023553655.1. NCBI lineage: Eukaryota > Metazoa > Chordata > Mammalia > Dasyuromorphia > Myrmecobiidae > Myrmecobius > Myrmecobius fasciatus. The sequence continues at coordinate 225,171 of JAJPUD010001684.1, read as the reverse complement.
TCTCATCTATCTATTTTGTGTCTCACCTGATACTAATGATCAGAAGTTTGTGGAACAAAGAATTATCTCTGTTGTTATTTCAAAGAATCTGATGTGATTCTGACAGTTGCAAAGGAGACATCTTGGAAGAGCCTGCCAGGGGGTGTCAGCTCTACTGACACAATTTTTTAAAAAAATAAATAGTTAATAAACAAAATATATAACAGGCTCTTGCTTTCTCTACATCTTTCAGTCAAGTGTGTGATGCTATGGGATACCATTTAAAATATTCTGCTTGTTCCCTTCAAAGGCCCTCACACAGATCCCCTCGACGCATATGTCTTTGTTCCAGTAATTTTTTTATGTAGGTGAGAAAGTAGGCATGGGAATCAATAATTATTAATATTTTCTTGGTTGCATTTGGAGGGGAGATAAAAATAAGGTCCCAAGTTGTTTCTATGACTTTTTTCTTTTTTTATTAAAGCTTTTTATTTTTGAAACATATGCCCAGATAATTTTTCAACATTGACCCTTACAAAACTTTGTGTTCCAAATTTTCCCTTCCTTCCTTCCTTCCATCCTCTCCTTTAGATGGCAAATAATCCAATATATGTTAAACATGTTAAAATATGTCAAATCCAATATGTGTATACATATTTATACAATTATGCTGCACAAGAAACATCAAGTCAAAAAAGGAAAAAAAGGAGAAAGAAAACAAAATGCAAGCAAACAACAAAAAGAGTGGAAATGCTATGTTGTGATCCACACTCAGTTCCCACAGTCTTCTCTCTGGGTGTCAATTATGACTTTTTTTTTCTTCAGATTCTTTGAGAACTGATCTCTGAAAACCTTCAAGATCATGGTTGCTTAGTAGCTTAGTAGCATAGTGGTTAAAGTCCTGAATTTGAAATTAGGAAGACCTTACTTCAAATCTGGCCACCAGCTGTGTGATTTGGGGCAAGTCACTCAACCTCTCTCTGACTTGGTTTCCTCACCTGTGCAATGGGGATAATAATAGCAGCACATCCTTTCCATAGTCGTTGTGAGGATAAGATAATATTTATAAGGTAGGTTCTTAAAAAGTGTTTGCTTCCTTTCTTTCCCTATCTTAGTACAGAATTCCTTTGATTACATTTTTTCTAACCTAGTCGCTTTCAGAATTCAAATATTGGGGCTTCATTGTCCCTTCACACCCCTCAATTTCTCCCCTCAAGTAAAAAAAGAGGAAAAATCCAATCACTGTAACAAACATACATAGTCTAACAAAACAAACCCAATCATTGGCCATGTCCCCAAATGTGTCTCAACTTGCACTTTGTGCCCATCACCTCTCTGTCAGGGTAGCAGGCTTCATCCTTGGTTCTCTGTTGTTTTGGTTAGTCATTGCATTGATTAGAGTTTCCAAGTTCATTTTCTTTACAATGTTATTACTGTATAAACTGTTCTCCAGGTCGTGCACATTTCCTTCTCCCTCAGTTTGGAAATCGCTCCCTTCATTATTTCTTATAGCTCAACAATATTTCATTATATTCACAAACCATAATATGTTCATCCATTAAATTCCTAATTATTGAGCACTCTCTTTGCTTTCAGTTCTTTGTTATAACAAAAGTGTACCTGTAAATATTTTTGGCTCTTGTCTCTATTCCTTTTGCTATCTTTGGGGTATAGAGATAATAATGATGTTCCTAGGTCAAAGCACACATATAGTTTTAGATATCATTCTGCACTGCTTTCCAAAATAGATGGAGCTAGGGGGGAGCCCCACTAACCAATGCTCCTGTCTTCATGCAGCCATTCTAGCAATTGCCATTATCTTTTTTTGGTTAAAAATGCCAATTTGATAGGTGTAAGATGGATCCTCAGAGTTGTCTTAATTTGTCTGTTTCAAATTCATTGGTTTTCAATTTCTCCCCTCAGCATCTGTTTATACTTTTAAAAAATAGTAACCTATTCCCAAGAGCTTTTACTTATGTGTTTTATATCTATTGATATTTATGGTATTAGAAATTAGAATGTCAGAATTATTATGAAACTACCTTTGACCTTTTGGACCCCTTAATAAAGTCTTAGAGATCTCCAGGGTTCTCTACACTACACTTTGAGATCCAGCGATCTAATGAAGAGTGATTTTGAACATTTAAAAAATGAGTTGTAGACTGCCTGGATTTCTTTCTTTAAGCACAGATAGTTTATATCTTCTGGTCACTTTTTATTGGGGAATGGCTGCTATTCTTATATATTTGAATCAGTGCCAAAGCATTTCAATTTCATGCAATCAAGGATATTCATTTTATTTTTTATGATCTTCTCTATTCCTTTTTGTTCATAAACTCTTCTTCTAGATATAGTTGTGAAATATGTAGCTTTCATCTGGAAAACGATATGGTATATTATATGAAATCTTGGTCAAAATCTAATTTTGATAAGACTACTACCTAGTTTTCCCTCAGAATCTGTGTTAAAAACGGAGTCCTCCCTCAAGTAGTTGTGGTCTTCAGATTTATTGAACATTATGTATTCCCCCTGGCAGTTCCCAATTCTGAGAACTCTTTTTCTTTCTTCCTCATTTCTACCTCCCCAATTACCTGACTTCTCTTAAGTTTCAGCTAATGTCCATTTTCTATAAGAAGTTTTTCCAAATCCTTTTTAATCTCCATGTCTTTCTAATGAGATTATCTCCAGTTTTCCTTCTCTATATCTTGTTTGTTTGTAATTGTTTACATATTATCTTCATGATTAGAATTTGATTTCCTAGAGAGAGGGAATTGATTTTTGCCTTTCCTGAGAGCTCAACAAGGTGTATGATACATAGAATGTGCCCAATAAATCCTTATTGACTTTATTTGAGTATACAACTGTGTTTGTCTATGTCCAGATATTGTATGCCTAATCTCCTCTATGTTATACTTGAAAAATATTTTCAGCCAATATCAAATAGTTTTAAACATTATCTTTACAATATAGATTAAGATCTGGTACCATTAGATTTTCTTTATTTGTACTTCATTATTTCCCTGGAGAACTTGAATTTTTTTTCTCTCCAGATAATTTTTCTTATTTTTTCTAGTGTTCTAAATAATACTTTGTGGTTGATATTATACTGAATTGGTAAATTAATTTAGGTAGAATTGTAATTTTTTTTGCATTGCCATGGCCTAACCATGAACAATTAATATACCTCCACTTTTATTTCCATAAAGGTGTTATGGGTATATTCACACAGCTCTGATGTGTATCTTGATAGATGAAGTCCTAAATATTTCATATATTCTATAATTATTTTTGATGGAATTTCTCATTCTAATTCATTTCTCTTGGGTTTTGTTGGTAACCTGTAGAAAGTCTCATGATTTTGTGGGTTTATTTCATATTTTGTAACTTTGCTGAATGTGTTGCTTCAATTATTCTTTTAGCAAACTTTCTAAGATTTTTTTCAGTAAAGATGTCTGCATTGTTCCTTCTTTGCCTATGCTAATTTCTTCAATTTCTTTTTCATGTCAATGTCATAGCTAAGATTTTTAATACTATATTTAGAAAGGATGGTAACAGATTTTCTTGCTTTATTCCTGATGTTATTGAAAAGACGGCTAGTTTATGCCTATTAAATATAATGTTGGCCCTTGGTTTTAAGTAAATACTATTTATCATATTAAGTAAAAGATTTCTTTTCCTAGGATTTTGAATGTTTTTAGTGAAAATGAGTTTTGTATTTTGTCAAAAGTCTATTGGCATATAAAATGTGATTTTTGAACTAATTTTCTGTTCCTGGTGTAAATCCTATCTGGTTATAATATGTAACTTTTTGCTGTATTACTCAAGTTTCTTTACAAGCATTTTATTTAGGATTTTTGCACTGGTATTCATTATGAATGGTGGTCCGTGGTTTTCTTTCTCAAATTTGTCTTTTTCTACTTTATATATCAAGATAATATTTTTACCATAAAAGCAATTCGGTAAGGCTCTTTTATTTTCCAATTTTCAAATAGTTTACATAATGTTGGAATATATTTTTCTTTGAATATTGACAGAATTCCCTTGTAAACACATTTGATCCTATAATTTTTTGGCTCTCCTATATCAAGTTGTTTATTCCCCTGATTCCTTTCACTATACCTTTCATCCCTTCTCCCCCACGTTCTTTCCTCAGAGCTCTCATTTTATTTATATGATTATTTTAAAATTGTTGCTTCATTTTTCCCTCAGGAATTTCAGTATAGTTGGTGGCAAATCTGATTTTCTTTCACATTTTACATTTGGATGATGTGGTATGATTATTATTTTCTAAGTTCATATCTTAAGTTTCCTTGACTCCACACATTTGGAATTGGTGCTTGCTTCTGTTTATTCATTTTCCAGTCTTTACTTCTAAAATTAGGACTTAGTGTAAGGATCAGGCTCTATATCCTGTGCTTCCTCTTTTGGATGGGAATATTAGGCTCTATTTATTTGATCATGACTTAGACTTCCTTTTTTCTGGCTTCAACTTTGTATGGAATTAATTAATTAATCAAGTTCTTTGAACCTGTTTCCTCATGTAAACAAAGAAGGAAATAATACCTGTAATCTGTGGACTACTTTTCCATAGATGAAGAACATTACTAGCTGATCCTATAGGCTCATTAAAAAATTCTTGGTAGTCATTTAGTCAATCAACAGATACTTATTAAGTTCTTATTATGTGCCAAACACTATGCTAAGTACTGGGAATAAAAGAAAAAAAAGGAAATACTTCTTGCCTTTAAGGAGCTTGATGGGGATGATAACATGTATAACTATACATAATAAATGCAAAATGAATAAAGAGTAATTATGGGAAAGAGGTCTGGGGTAATAGGAAAAGAGTCCTGCAGAAGGCAGTTCTTTTTTTTTATTTTTTTATTTGCATAACATATGTATGGGTAGTTCCTCAGCATTGATCTTTACAAAGCTTTCCGTTACAAATTTTACCCCCTGTCCCCACCCCTCCCCTAGATGGCAGGATATCCACTACATGTTAATTATGTTAAAAATACTTGACAAATCGAATGTATATATACATATTTCCACACATCATTGTTGTGCAAGAAAAATCATATTTACAAGAAAGAAAAATCAGATAAAGGAAACACAATGTAAGCAAACATCAATTAAGAGCATGAAAATGTTATGTTGTGGTCCACATTTCACATTCCTCTCTCTGGGTGTATATGGCTTTCTTCAGTGAAAAATTGGAAGTGGGATGCATTGTTGGTGGAGCTGTGAACGGATCCAACCATTCTGGAGAGCAATTTGGAGCTATGCTCAAAAAAGTTATCAAACTGTGCATACTCTTTGACCCAGCAGTATTTCTATTGGGCTTATAACCCAAAGAGATCTTAAAGAAGGGAAAGGGCCCCACATGTGCAAGAATGTTTGTGGCAGCCCTTTTTGTAGTGGCTAGAAACTGGAAACTGAATGGATGCCCTTCAATTGGAGAGTGGCTGAATAAATTATTATATATGAATGTTATGGAATATTATTGCTCTGTAAGAAACGACCAACAGGACGATTTCAGAGAGGCTTGGAGGGACTTGCATGAACTGATGCTGAGTGAGATGAGCAGAACCAGGAGATCATTGTACACAGCAACAACAGTACTCTATGAGGATCAGTTCTAATGGACATGACTCTCTTCAACAATGAAATGCTTCAAACCAATTACAATTGTTCAGTGAAGAAGGCCATATACACCCAGAGAGAGGGATGTGAAATGTGGACCACAACATAACATTTTCATGTTCTCTATTGATGTTTGCTTGCATTGTATTTCCTTTATCGGATTATTCTCTCTTATAGATACGATTTCTTCTGAACAAAAAAAAATGATGTGTGGCAATAACTATACATATATTCAATTTAAGTATTCTAACATAATTACCATGTAGTAGATATCCTGCTATCTAGGGGAGGGGTGGGGAGTAGGGGGGAAAAATTTGTAACAGAAAGCTTTGTAAGTGTTAATGATTAGGAATTACCCATACATATGTTTTGCAAATAAAAAGTATTAATAAAATAAAAAAAAGAAAAATTGGAAGTGGTTTGAAACGTTTCATTGTTGAAGAGAGTCATGTCCATCAGAATTGATCGTCATATAGTATTGTTGTTGCCGTGTATAATGATCTCCTGGTTCTGCTCATTTCACTCAGCATCAGTTCATGTAAGTCTCTCCAGGCCTCTCTGAAATCGTCCTGCTGGTCGTTTCTTACAGAACAATAATATTCCATAACATTCATATAGCATAATTTATTCAGCCACTCTCCAATTGATGGGCATCCATTCAATTTCCAGTTTCTAGCCACTACAAAAAGGGCTGCCACAAACATTCTTGCACAGGTGGGTCCCTTTCCCTCCTCTAAGATCTCTTTGGGATATAAGCCCAATAGAAACATTGCTGGGTCAAAGGGTATGCACAGTTTGATAACTTTTTGAGCATAGCTCCAAATTGCTCTCCAGAATGGCTGGATCTGTTCACAGCTTCACCAACAATACATCGGTGTCCCAGCCTTCCCACATCCCCTCCAAAATCCGTCACCATCTCTTCCTGTCATTTTAGCCAATCTGACAGATGTGTAGTGGTACCTCAGGGTTGTCTTAATTTGCATTTCTCTGATCAATAGTGATTTGGAGCAACTTTTCATATGACTAGAGATGGTTTTAATTTCATCATCTGAAAATTGTCTGTTCATATCCCTTGACCACTTATCTATTGAAGAGTGGCTTGAATTCTTATATATATGAGACAATTCTCTATATATTTTAGAGATGAGACCTTTATCAGAACCCTTAAATGTAAAGATGATTTCCCAATTTATTGCTTCCTTCCTAATCTTGATTGCATTGGTTTTGTTTGTACAAAAGCTTTTTAACTTAATATAGTCAAAGTTATCTATCTGGTGTTCAATTAAGAGTTCCAGTTCCTCTTTGGACATAAACTTATTCCATCTCCATAGGTCTGAGAGGTAAACTATATTATGTTCCTCTAATTTACTTATAGTATCACTCTTTATATCCAAATCATGAACCCATTTAGATCTTATCTTGGTATGTGGTGTTAGATGTGGGTCAAGCCCTAATTTCTTCCATGATAGTTTCCAATTTTCCCAGCAGTTTTTGTCAAATAGTGAGTACTTATGCCAGAAGCTGGGGTCTTTGGGTTTATCAAATTCTAAATTGCTATAGTTATTGCCTAGTTTGTCCTGTGATTCTATCCTATGCCACTGATTGACTGCTCTATTTCTCAGCCTGTACCAAATGGTTTTGATGACTGCTGCTTTATAATATAGTTTTAGATCTGGTACAGCAAGTCCACCATCATCAGCCTTTTTTTTCATTAGTTCTCTTGAAACTCTTGATCTTTTGTTCTTCCAAATGAATTTTGCTACTATTTTTTCTAGATCTGTAAAATAATTTCTTGGGAGTTTGATTGATATGGCACTAAATAAGTAAATTAGTTTGGGTAGTATTGCCATTTTTATTATATTCGCTTGGCCTACCCATGAGCACTTAATGTTTTTCCAATTGACTAGGACTGATTTTATTTGTGTGGAAAGTGTTTTGTAGTTTAGTTCATATTGTTCCTGACTTTCCCTTGGCAAATAGATTCCCAAATATTTTATACTATCAATAGTTATTTTGAATGGAATTTCTTTTTGTATCTCTTGTTGCTGAACTTTATTGGTAATATATAAAAATGCTTATGCTTTATGTGGATTTATTTTGTATCCTGCAACTTTGCTAAAGTTGTGAATTGTTTCTAGTAATTTTTAGTCGAGTTTCTAGGGTTCTCTAAGTATACCATCATGTCATCTGCAAAGAGTGATAATTTGGTTTCCTCATTACCTACTCTAATTCCTTTAATCTCTTTTTCTTCTCTTACTGAGAAGGCAGTTCTTGAGTTCTGACTTGAAGGAAATTGGAGATTGTATTGGGTGAGCTCTTTCCCAGAACTTTTATTTGAGGAAATACCTTCATCTTCCACGCTGACTTCTAATCCAGATCAGGAGGTCCTAACTCTGGTCCATCCGCCTCTCCCAACTAGCTTTTCATGCTGGGGCTTGCTTCATCCTTCAATTGGTGAATTTCTCTCTGTTTTTCAGTCATTTCAATAATATCTGACTTTTTGTGACCCTATTGGGGTTTTCTTGGCAAAGATACTGGGAGTGGCTTCTTGTTTGCTTTTCCAGCTCATTTTGTAGATGAGGGAACTAAGGCAAGGAAGGCTAAGTGACTTGCCCAGGATCACTCAGCTACTAAATGTCTAAGACCAGATTTGAACTCAGGTCTCCTCCTCCTTCTCTTTATTCTTCTTCATTCAAAACTAGTTTTGTTTTGATGGAAAATACATACTACCCTGCTCTTTTAAAGAAGAATGAAACAGCATCATTTGATCCATTCAAATGCATCTGGCTCATAATAAACATTGATTATTGCCCTGTGCTGCATGTGGTATAAATAATTCCTTCAAAAGCTGTGAAGGGAATAGTCCTTTTTTGATGGCGTCAGTGTGTCTACACTGAAAATGAGATTGGAGAGAGGTATTAATAAAAAGTCAAGGTAAGGCTCTATTATATGCTTGTTGGAAGGGAACTTTGGGAGCCATGCTGGTTTGAAAACTATATAAAACTGTAAAAGATCACTCATTGGAATTCAGACTTTCTTGACTCTAGGTCCAGAGCTCTATCCACTGAGCCACCTGGCTGCCCCAAGTTTTTCCTTGAAACCTTCATTTGATGATATATTCAAATCAATCAATGCACTTTCCTTATCTGCTGGCTCTCCCCCCTCCAATAGAATGTCAGTGCCTTGGGGAAAGGAATATTGGATTCTTCCTCCTTGTTTGTAATTATTTGTATTCTTAGAATTTAGCAAAGGGCCTGACACGGAGTGAGCACTGAACTAATGCTTTATCTAATCTAACTCTGGAGTTCAAAATTCAGAGGTGAGGACAGAGTGCACTCTTGGTTGTAAATCTGGGCAGTTAGAAGGGGACGGTCCTGAATAGGAACCAAGAAGTTCAAGAAAGGGGGAGGTTTGGGGAAGAAAGAGGGAATTCTCTTTCAGAAAGGAAAATAAGGATGATATCATCTTCTCCTGTCCCCTCATGCTTTTGTTCTCCTTTGTTAGGTCTGTCCTTTGAAAGCTTTCTGTGCCATATGTTTGGAGAGTACGACTATTTGGGATGGAGAAATCTCTTAAAGATGTACTTATGTTTTCTGCATGATGATGATGAGGAGGAGGATGATGAATGCTAGACTTGGGTTTTCACATATGCCATAAACCACTTCCAAATAATCCTAGAAGTAGGAGAAAGACTCTTTGCTTACAATCATATTTCCATCTTCCTTTAATTATTTCTAATTTCTTTGCTAAATAGTCTAAGTTAAGGATCTAAATTAGATTCAGACTCAATAAAATGAACTTCATAAAATGACATTCATTCAAATGCAAGAATGCTGATATTAGACGTCGTCAGTGAGCTGGTAAAGTATAAGAGAATATATTTTATCCTCACAATTAGTGGTCTCACTATTAGTGAGATCCTGATACCAATAATTAATGTTTGTTAATGGCATAAATGAATTATGAGGGCTTTATTTCACACCGAGGGATAAATGAATAATCTTACTATAAGCCCATTAAAGATGCACAGGCAAAGAAGTGTATAGGTTAATAAAGTGCTTAATAATAAATATATTAAGATACTGGTGATAAATTATTGTGCTTTGTCAACATCCAATTTGTTAACTACAGTACATCAGAGAGTTTTGAGATCAGATTAGTACTGTGGCAGAATTAATAGAAGGGAGATATGTGTGTGTGTGTGTGTGTGTGTGTGTGTATGCACGAGTTGTGTATGTGATGCTTTTGATCATGGGGGAATGGGGAGAATCACCTTAATGAGATAGACTTGGGACTCCATAGCTAGAAGGACTCTCAGGGGGTTACCTCATCCAAACTCCCACCAAAAGCACAAAAACCTTCTCTTCCACATCAGAGCATCATAGAACACTGTAAATAAAAGGGAATTCAGATATCATTTGGTTTAATTTCCCAGTCAATTTAGAAATCTTTTTTTTTTTACAATAGCCATAAGTGATTATTTAGCTCTTCTTGTAGGGACAACATTGGCTCCTTGGTCAGTTCAGTTCATTTCTTAATGTTGTTATTATGTCTATCTCCTCACGACCCTATTTGGGGTTTTCATGGCAAAGATACTGGAATGGTTTGTCATTTCCTTCTTCGGCTCATTTTACAGATGAGGAAACTGAGGCAAACAAGTTTAAGAGACTTGTCCAGGGTCACATAGCTTGTGTCTGAGGCCAGTTTTGAACTCAGATCTTCCTGATTTCAGGTCTGGACCTTTATTCACTATGCTACCTAGCTTCTCACTTTTCTATTTGGCAGAACAATAAATGAGTGACATATACCCTGATCATTGGGAGAAGAACAGAAAAGTGGAATTTTTTCAAGGCATCAGCAAGCATTAATTAAATACTTACTGTTTTCCAGGCACTGTACTAAGCCATAATGATACAAAGAAAGGAAAAAACTAGTCCTTGACTTGAAGGAGTTCACAATCTAATGCTGTTTTTCCTCCCACAGAATTGGAATTTGAGAGTTAAGTGAGACCAATTCACATACTAAAGGAATCCTCATTATAACATGTATGACAAATGGTTATTGACTTTTGTTTTATTACCTCCAATATCTTTCATACAGTAGGTGTTTAATAAATGCTTTTGGATGCAATCATTGCTAGGCACTAGATACACAGCTGTTTGGAATCTGTCCTTGGGAACACTTCATTCAACCAAAAAATTTAAATGAAAATATTTAAGTCCAATTTCAGTTCTTGGTGCATAAGCTCAACCCAGCCCTCTAAAGCTGTTGTTAAAGTTCGTGAAAGGTGTCGTGACACTTGCTAAATGCTTAGACTGGAGTAAGTGTCTGCTTAAAGTCTATAGACTTTAAAAATGATATGTAGCACATTATAGAATATAATAATAAACAGAATAATTTATGACTCCCCAAAGGGGTTGAACTTTGTTTTTCTGGAGGTAGGGGGAAGTCAATGACCAGGTAGAAAATACATCAAAAGTTCTTTGGGGAAAGAAGTATTATGCAAACAAATTCTCCTGAGCCCAACAATTACTGTATGCAATGGGAAATTCCATTTTTCTATTCAACATCTGTTTTACTACTTTTCTCCCCTCAATCATATTTCCCCCCCCAACATTTCAGTCTATTTCATAATATTCCAGGCATAGAAAAATAGTGTCTGGTTATTGATGACTTGTGATCTCCTTCTGCCTTTATCGGTAGAGAGGCAAAAAAAAATGAAATATCACATAGAGACTTCAGGTTATTGTTGCAATTGATCTGTGGGCACACGGACAGCCCAGAACGTGGCATGAAATACCTGAAAATCCTCCTTGGTGTATGGAAGGTAAAGGTTTATTTGGATGTGCTGGAAAAGGTTTTAATGTTTCCCATCAGGAACAGTAGGTTGTGAATTGGTGTGAGATCACAGCCCAGCTCTAACTCCTCATTTAGTGTCTGAAGTCCATACTACTTTGCTCTGATAAAATTCTATTGGAAAAGACCACTTAAATAAAAAAAATGTTTATGTGAAATAAATACAAGGTATTTAGGGGAGCATCAGGGAGTCGCTAGCAACTGGGAGATGAGAAAGAAAGGCTTTGGGTACAAGTTGGAGACTCAGCTGGATCTTGAAGGAACTAAGAAATGAGGTGGAGATGAAGAGGATGTACATGGCAGAGGTGGAGGATAGCCTGGGCAGAGGTGGGAGAAGAAATGCCCCATGGGAGGAAGAGTAGGAACAATCAAAGTGGATTGGAGAGTGTAGAAGGGGAGTCCCGTACCATGAGGCTGAAAAGGAAGCTTGGGGCTAAGATGCAAAAGGCTTTAAAAGCCAATTGGAAGAGCTTATATCATGTCTTCCAGGTAATAAAATAATAGAAAAAAAGAAAAATAATAAAATTTATTGAGTAGGGGAGTAACTAGTCAGACTGTTCTTGGGAAGATCATTTTAACAGGTTTGTGTAAATTGGTTTGGCAAAGAGAGAAATTAGGAGATTATTGAAATGGGCAGGTGGGTAGAGGGGGAATAGAGTGGAGAGGCTGTGATGATCTCTCTAACTGAAGTGATAGTCATGTAAATAGAGATGGGTGGAAGGAGGGAGAGAGACAGACAGTGAAAGGAGAGAGGGACAGACAGACACAGAGAGATGGAGACAGACAGACAAGATAAAGAGACAGTCAGAGACGGAGATATGGAGAAAGAAACAAGGTCAGAGAGACACAGAGAGCCAGAAACAGAGAGACAGAAGGAGGGAGTGAAAGAGAATACCCAGGGGGGGTGATAGGGAGAGGGAGAAAGCCACAGAGAGAAATGTGGACTATGCTTGCTTTGCATCCACACGGCAGTTGCCCACAGATTAGACCCCATACCTTTGTGAAACAAATTAAAACAGACTCTGCAAACAAATCCACTTTGCTATCCGTGTTGTTTGCTTCTAAGTGCTCCCCCTTTTCTTTTTGGCTGGAATAATACTGACTTAAACCTGTAGCTTTGATTTCCTCTGTGTCTGAGTAGCTTCACCTAGCAAAGCTGAAGTGGAGGATGGAGGTGACATGCTGGATGCTGGAGGTCCTAAAAGGCTTCCATCTGATCTTCCAGTCATGGAAATCATGGCTCCACTCTTCATACCTCCAACATGATGAGTACTTCATAGATCATGCTATCATGAATGTAAGGGACCTTAGATGACTGTCTAGTCTACAACTGGGATTAGGGATTTTAATGATATGGGAAACTCTTTACCTTGCAAAGTAGCTCTTTCTTTGCAACTTAAATTCTTAAGGAGGTACCTAGAGCACTGAAGTCAGTGACTCAGCCTGTGTGAGAGGCAATATTATCTCTCAGCTCTCAGTAGGTGCTTAATAAATGCTTGTTGATTGACTGAATGGTTTTACTGTTGAGGAAACCCAATAGTAGAGAGATGAAAAGATTTTGCCAAAGTCACACAGCTAGATGGTTGCTGAATCAATATTTGAACCCAAGCCTTCTGATGTCCAATCCATTATATTTTTCCACTGTACCATGATATTGATTGACAATTAGAATATCTGATCTTTTGTTGGTATTGTTGTCTCTACCCAAGTGTTCTTCACAGTGGCACACACTTTGTTTTCTGCATCCATCTTACCTTCCCCTCCTCTGCTTCTAGTTGGTAATCAGATGATGATTTTATAGCCCTCATTTATATTTTAAAAGTTGTTTTTCCTAAATACCCAGAGTGAGATATATTTGGCCCCTGCTGGAGAGCAGATGCGGGCCCAGCCAGTCAGGTCTGCTAGAACGACTGTTTTAATCCTGTACATTTTCATAATTGGTAGAGAATTCGCATTCTCTTTATTCTAGCATTATGGCTTTGTGACAATATGTGAAACAGGCTTCCTTCCCTCCTCCTTTCATGTGAGTATGGCCTTAATAAGCTTTGGGGGTTGCCTTGCAATGGACTTGTCCACATTAATATGCTGGTCTTTCATTGTGTTTTTTCTTTTTAGCAAGTGGATTAGGCTGGAGAGGAAAAAACACAAACATATCCACACAGGAAAACAAGAATGTATATTTTTCTATAACATGTTTTTCAATGATTAATTCTTAGTTTTCTTTCCTCTTTTTTTTCCCTTCAAAATCCTTGAGATTCATGTTTTTCAGAAAGTCAATCTAGCCCCATGTAGCTTGGCCTGGGACCTAAATTATCTGGAAAAACAAGCATTGTCTGCTCTACTTTTCCTGTAAAATAACTAATATAGAATTTCTTGTTAATTTAGAATCTGCTATGTACTCCTCCTCACCCCAAGTATATTCCACTTTTTCTCTTAGCCCTGGATCCTATCTGTCTGCCATATTTTCTTGGTGAGCCTCCTGAGTAAGTGGCTAATCCTGTCCCCCATTCTATTCCTAGCTAGTCACATTGCTTACAATCATCAAGTGTGGAATGATGATGACAATGTCAGTGAAATCATGTGGCGTATTTTTTATTAGGCTAAAGTCACATCTTTAATACAGGCAGTGCAGACTGTGAAGGCTCAGAAGGCTGCTTTGGAGAAAGAACACATTATAGACCGATAAACATACTGTGGAAGAACCTATCTGGGGAAAGAGCATAAATAGAATCAGATTTTTTACAACTTGAAGGGACATGAGAGATAAAAGAGTGCTTGATTAAGGGTTAGAGAGGGAAAGAAGAAGGGGGAGAGAGAGAGAGAAGGAGGGAAAGAAAAAGAAAAAAAGGAAAGGAAAGGAGGGAGGAAGGAAGGGAAGAAGAGAGAAAAGGAAAAAGGGAGGGATGGTGAGAGGGAGAGAGGAAAGGAGAGAGAGAAAGAAGGAAGGAGGGAAGAAAGAAGGGAAGGAAAGAGAGAGAGAGGAGAGAGATTGGCAGAGGAATTCCAATATGGCATAAGCACAAGTGCCATGGTGCAAGCAATCACATATTACCTCTCATATAGTCAGAAGCAGAGACTATAAGATAAAGAGGGGGGGGGATAAAGGTGCTTTGTCCCTGCACTTTTCCTTCCCTTAGCCATACACTGGGTCTAAGAGATGGCCACAGAGCCAAAAGCTATAGCACCAAGAACATCATTTGTGCCTGAGATTCAGGACCAGACTTGGAACTGTAGGGAGAAAAGAGATCCAGCACTGCTCACAACAGTTAGCTACTGTGGTTTGTGTGAAGTGAGTGAAACTGGATCAACCACTTCTTCTAGTCCGTGAGCCTTGACTGGGAATTAATGTTCCTTCCACCTATTCCCATTTATATGGAATAAATTAGGTGGTGATGATTGTAGTTAAATTTCTCCATCCAAACCCAAAGACCTGGAAAGGATTCAAGAATAGAGTGGAGAGAAAGATGTGGTTGATAATGTTTCCACATATGATTATGTGATCTACTTTCCTTTTCACTTTATTTGAAGAGAACAGTATGCTTAAGCCTTTGAATCTGTGAACTCATTGAAAAATGACCTGAGAATGATATATTTTATGGAATAGATGCTAGGAATTAAAGATGCAAATAATATATTTCATATTTAAACATTGCAATTTATTTCCTAGATTAAATTGAAAACAGCGAATGAAGGGTTAACAAGACTCTTTAGAGAAAAGAGCTGAAAGGTAGCTGCCATATTGTAGCAAGCTGCTTAGAAGTTTGCAGGTTTGAGCTCCCTCTAGTGTACAATGCAGACAGGCTCCTGTTACAAAGTATCTATTCCCTCAGGAGTTCTCAAGAAATTGAGGAGCCCCAAGCCCAGAATTCAAGTAGGGAGCCTCATAGTGGCCAATTCAAATATTGTATTCAAGTAATTGGACTCCCTTGCTGGATGATTAACACAGTGGCTTGCTGCCTTCCTGTATGCTGGAGGAAGATAGAAATAAGTCAAACAAAATGTTGCACTAGTAGAAAACCCGAATTTCAGAGAATTCTCCAACTTTGTTGATGAAATTTTGAATCTGTGTGAAACAGAAAATATTATTTGTCTTAGATAGTATGTGTTCTCCCCACTGCAATCTGGCATTTTAAATATTAACTTACTGTCATTGGCTAAGTAACCAGGATACCAGGTAGAACATTTATGCAAACTGTATACCTGGGGTCTGAATGGAGACTGTATTAATTACTAGATAAATAAGATGGACTGGTTACATGGCAATAATTATGTATATATGTCTTATACTATATACATATATATGTATATGTATAAATGGATAACCCAAGTTATAAACAAAGAGTACTGTGTAAATCCTTTCTGAAGGATCTGTGGAAATACATGGCAAGAATTATAGGTGATAAGAGGCTTATACTCCACAGCAATAGAGGATAACCATTTCAATGTAATCACAAATAGACCAAGGTATCAAAGGAAATTTTCCAAGCTAAGGATTTAATTTTTTCTCCATTCTCTGATAATGAAAGAACTTGTAGAAATGGTAAGAGTCACTGGATTTTTCCTCTTGTATCCCATTTTGGAAGAAGTGATTGTCTTTCTTGCTGCTGAGGTCAATCTCCTTCTTGTTTGTTCCCTTCTTCCTATCTTCTCTAACAGACTGTCTCTACAAGTAGTCTTTTCCCTTTTCTGATCTCCAATCTCTATCTACCCTTTCCTTCCTACAAATGCACTCATATCCTCCCCTTGCCTAAAAGCTCTTCATTTGGCTTTCCTATCCCCTCAAAATGTCATTTTCCATACCTTTTACAACTGAACTCCCAGAAAAGCTGTCCATATTCATTGGTTTCATTTCCTCCACTGACACTCATTTCTCAGCACCTTGCAAATCTGCCTTCCCAGTCCACCATTCAACATTCTCTCCCTTGATTCTAACAATCTCTTAATTGTCAAATGCAATCCATCCCCCATCTCTTTTGATCTTTCTGCAGCATTTAACCCTGTCGAATACTCTCTCTCACTGGATACCCTTTCTTCTTTTTTCCAGAGATTTATTTTCAACACTTTTTTTCCTGGTTTTCCTCCTATTTGTCAAATCATTTCTTCTTAGTTTCTTTTATTGTATCATCATCCATGTTCTATCCTCACTATGTGTTGGTATACCCCATGAGACTATCCTGAATCCTTCTCTCTCTCTCTCTCTCTCTCTCTCTCTCTCTCTCTCTCTCTCTCT
>JAJPUD010001684.1:171371-208453 GCA_023553655.1 Myrmecobius fasciatus | reverse complement strand
TCTCTCTCTCTCTCTCTCTCTCTCTCTCTCTCTCTCTCTCTCTCTCTTTCTTCTCATTTGATAAAATCTTGCAACGTCTCCCCCAGACAGGATAGAAAAATGTGGGCGCCTCAGAGAAAAAGGGTAAATAATCATCCCAAGGGATATTGGTTAATGGAGTGTGGTATAATGAATGTGTGGGGTGGAGAGGAGGACAAGAGGAATATAGCATAAAATGCCAGATTTGGAGTTAAAAGACCTGAGTTCAAATTCTGACTCAATACCTGTGTAACTTTGCCAAATCATTTTTTTTTTTAGCTTCAGGATCTTGATCTGTATATCATCTGTAAAATGAGGGGGCTGAATTCAATAGTGTCTAAATTCTCTTCCAGATTCAAATCCCATAGTCTTATGGATTGATATGAGCATGGAAGGAGGTTCCTAGTAGCAGGCCATAGGGCCTTGTTTGGCCTAGTCTCATAGGCATTTTTTATTCTTTTGGATGAAGATATAGGCTACTTGATCAAATCTGTTGATGACATAAATCTGGGAGACATTGCTCATTTGAATAACAGAATTAAATTTGAAATGATTTCAATAAACTGGAATGATAGGTTGGAGCCAAAAAGAAAAAAAAACAAACAAAATTCAGCCAAGATGAATGGAAAGTTTTGCATCTAGATTAAAAACAATCAGTCCTGGATATGAAGGATGGGGGATGGTTGGTCTGACAGCATTCACATGAAAAGCAACTCAGGGGTTGAGTCGACCACAAGGTCAATATGAGTCAACAGTAAGACAGCTTCTATTATCATTAGTTTAACTGGATATTAAATATTTGGATCAAAGGAGATAACAGTCCTACTGAACTCCATGCTTTATTGAAATACTACATCCCATTTGGAATACTCCATCCAATTTTGAATGCCACATTTTAATTATAATGACTACAAATAGCCAGCAGCATGGTGAGTGGTATAGGGATGGTCACTTGAGAAGTAAGTTAAAAAAAAAAAACTAAATCTGGGGGCAGCTAGTTGGTGTAGTGGATAGAGTACCTGAAATCAGAAGGACCTGAGTTCAAATCTGGCTCAGACACAATACTTCTTGGCTGTGTGACCTTGGAGAAGTCACTTAACCCCAATTGCCTCAGCAAAAAAACAAAACAAAGAAACAAAAACCTGAATCTCTTTAGCTCAGTTTAGGGGTTTTGAAATTTTGTAGTATTGTGGAGCCCTGTGGCAGTCTAGAGAAGCCTATGAAACCCTTTTCAGGAGATTTTTAAAATAATTTTTGTACTTTTGAAATTCATAAAATAAAATGCATGGGATTACAAATGAAACTAGTTATCTGAAAATAAAGATGCCATATATTCTCATCCAAATTCATGGACTCAAAAATAAATCTATCCACAGACTCTGGACCCCAGATTAAGAATTCTTGGCCTGGAGAATCACTGACTACATTTGCATATTGACCATATTTGCATGGTACTTTATGATTTATAAAGTGCTTAAGAAATCACACTACTGTCAGATGGATAATACAATTATTAGTCTTATTACCATTTTAATGGAATTAGAAACTGAGGTTTCCTTTAATGACTTGCCTATGCTCACCTAGAGCTTGCTCTCTTCTGCTGACCCAGAGAGTGGTACGCCACTGAAGCAGGTAGCCTCTTAGAGACTTGAAGTGTTGAAGGGGCTGCCATGTGTCAGGAGAAAATGCTAGATTTTGAGGCTATTTAGTTCAGCTCCCTTATGGTACTGATGGGGAAACTGAGTCTCAGAGAAGGTCAGTGATTTGCTCAAGTCCACATAGCTAGTCAGTGACAGAGCTGGGATTTGAATCCAAGTCCTCAATTCCAAATTTGTGGTCTTAACCTCATTGAGAGAATTGACTTATTTTCTGTTGCTCTCAAGGACAGAATGGAGACAATGGTTGGAAATGAAAGGAAAATGTCCTAGCTTCAGGAAAAGAAAGATTTTCTAATGGCTGAATGTGTGGAACAAGGTGACTGACAAAAGTGGCCAGCTTCTGTCTATTGTAGAATTTGGATCTGGACAGGGATTTGTTGAGCCCAGACCTCCTCCCCTCCCATTTTACAGATAGGGATACTGAGATTGAGAGAGAAGAGATTCATTCAAAATTAGAAACAGGATTTGAACCTGAGATATTAGAGAGAAGAGCATGGCTGGGGGTGAGACTGTGGAGAGTGGCCATTGTATGGATTTTATTAGCTCACTGCTTTCTTGTTCTTTCCCCATTCATTTATTCAAAAAACATTTAGTAAGAGCCCACTGTGTGTTTTAGCTTAGGTCTGATCATGTCATTCCAGGATACAATTAAACTTCAATCACTTCTTGCCTGTAGGGTCACACACACACACACACACACACACACACACACACACACACCAGTGAGCCAGTGAAGTGATGCCATAGTGCACAGAGAACTGGGCTTGGAATCATCTTTCTGACTTAACATCTAGCCTTGGACTCTCACTAGTCACCTAACCCTGATTTGCCTCAGTTTCCTCATCTGTAAAATGAATTCAAGAAGTAAATGGCAAACCACTCCAGTATCTTTGCCAAGAAAACCCCAAATAGGGTCATAAAGAGTCAGACATGACTGAAACAACTTGTGTGTGTATTTGATTCTATTAGTAATAAGGATATGTGTCTGTCTCCCATGCCTGGAATACTCTTTCTCCTCCCTTTCCCTTCTGAGTTCTCTTGTTTTTTTCACACTTGGTTCTCCAAGAACTTTCCCCATTGGCCCAGCTACTACAGCCTAGCAAAACTTTCCTTCCATTTATACTGTAAAGCATCCAAGGAAGTTTTCCTTCCTTATAAATTTAGCCTATTATTTCATGTAATCCAATGTATCTTGCACATGCCTAGTTATTTGTGTTGGTTCTTCCATAAGAGACCATTTCCTTAAAAGTAAGCTTTTTGAAGGCAATTATTATTCTTGAGTTGTGCCTTTCTTTGTATCCCCAGTGTTTAGTATAATATTCATCATATAATAAATTCTTAGTATATTATTGTTGACCTACTGACTGACCCTTAGCATGGTCTTTAATAACCCAGGAATGGTGAAAGTTCACATTAAAACAAAAGAGTAGGTCTGGAGGAATTTCTTTTTTCTTTAAAAAAAAAACAAAGAAGATATCAAACTTTTCATGAATTCATGGAAGAAGCGCTCAGACAACCCCATTTTTTGGTTCTGACTCTATCCTAAATTAGCTGTGTGATTTTGAATAAGCCATTTTCCTAATCTGGATCTGAAATGAGGAAGTCAGATCAGACAATCTCTAAGATTTTTGAAATTCAACAATGACTCCAGTTTAGTTTGAGACAAAGATGGGGACAGGTAGAGAAGAAAAAGTAAAATGAGGGAGGGGAGAAAAAGAAAATTGAACACACAAAAAAGGCACATATGGATAGAAATGTGGAAACTGCCTCTCACTTGCCCTGATGGCTAGTGATCCAAAAGCAGAGAGTGTCATATAGGAGCTATGAAGATTCTTAGAGATTTACAGTGCCATTTGGTGGCCATTTAAGCTATTGCTTGAGAGATTTTGAAAACCATGTTGCATTTTTACAACTAGAGGCATAGATGGGATCATCACTTTTTAATAAGATATTGTTGTTCTAAAGTTGGAAAAAGCCTTGGAAGTCACATTACTCAACTCCTTCATTTTACATATAGGTAACTGAGTTTCAGAGAGTTAAGGCCACACAGAAAGTCAGTAGCAGAGCCATTCCGTTATCCAAATCTCTCTAATTCTGCGTTCGACCAATCTTTCTGATACAACATGTTTGCCTCATGGGCCAAATGAAATTCAACCAAGGGCTAAATTTCATTCTTATGTTTTAGGTGCCCATCCCTATGTAAGATAATGTGAATGACCTATTTTTATAGAAATACATGACTGACATTATTAGGAAATCCTAAAAATTTTGATTTTATCTACTTTAGAACATAAACTTTTGAGTTATTTTTCTAGTAGCTCTGAAGAGTTTGTTCTGAATCGTTTACACTTCTCTTCTGAGCTCTTGTGTGAACAACAATGAACATTTGAGAGGTGGTTCATTAAAATTAGAGGCAGATTTTGCAAGGAAAAAGAGGGTGGTGGCTTTGAACTTGGGTTCAGAGCTTGTCCTTAATGTAATCTGACCTCATAAACAGATATTTTTCCTATCAAAATAAAGTACTTTATATTCTTTTTGAGGCTTGCTTTGGAATATTATGATTAAAAACAAGACTTTAACAGCCTCAAATGGAATCACATGCTCCTCTTATGCAACTGTTTCCATGCCTATGGCATCAATCCCATTAAATGCTGGTACAGTGCCTGACACTTAAGAGCTGTGTGATCCTGGATAAATCACTTAAACCTGTGTGCTTCAGTACCTAAAGTGTAAAATGAGCTGGAGAAGGAAATGGCAAACCACTCCATATCTCTGTCAAGAAAACTCCAAAATGGGGTCATGAAGAGTCGGACATGACTGAAATGACTTAACAATAACAACAATAATAATAACTCATCATCAGTAACAACAATGGCTTAGAGTTGTGCTGTCTAGATTCCTTCTAGCATGCTAAAGTGGGGTTTGCTTTGACAATACTCAATATTCATCCCCCTTGAGAGCTAGATTAGTGTCTGTCTGCCTGAATGGCTGGGAGTGGAAGGCTCTAGGCCCACTTGCTAGAGGTGTAATATTCTTAGAGGCTTCTCAAGGGAGGGACAAAGCTCTGAACTGCACAGACAATTCATGGGATCATATGTTCCCCAGGTCAATCGTGAGCCTTTTTCTTTTTAAATGAGCTTTGACTTTAGTTAACATTTCCACCATTTTGGAAAACTGTAGCTAGTTTACAACTATTTTCTCATTTGATGGGTACTGCTAGGTAACAGAGACTCTTGGAAATTTTGTGGGGATCAATAGAGATTCAATGAGTTGCTCAGGCTTACTGAGCCAATAAGTAATAGAAGCAAGATTTGAACTGGGGCATTTCCAGCTTCAAGGCCATTGTTCTCATTAGACCATACTACTTCTCAGTTCGTGGTTGGTAAATAAAAACTGAAAACATCTCTGTTGAACTGACTTGATCCTGTCTAAAAATGCTCACCATTTTCCTCCCTCTGCCAGTGTTTCTTCCAAATACATTTCAGAGCCTGGAGGGATGTTTTATGCTCTTCATGTCAATCTCCTCCACCCTAATTCCAGCATAGCCTCTCAATGGTTATCAATGGGTTGAACATCCAGGAAACTCTTGTTTAAGCAGATGTGAAATAATTCTGGATTTGAGACCAGCAGATATGGATTCAGATTTTGGCTTTGCTACTTATTATTTCAATTGAGAAACTTCTCTACTGAGAAAAGTATTCTTTGTAACAAAGAAAGAGAAAGAAAAAAAGGGAGAAGGGAAAGTCATTTTGCCAAATTAATCAAGACACCCACTCTCTCTGACTGTCTGTGCACAGTCTACTTCTCCAATGAAAGGATGGAGATCCATTTTCTCACCTCTTCTTTGGGTCCCAAATGTGGTTATTATAATGAAATAACATTTCAGTTTCTCCCCATCCCTTCTGTCTATTTGCATTGTGGGAATAATTGAATATATGGTTTTCCTGCCTCTCTTTAATAGTTCCCATAAATCTAAAAGAATTAACACTATAAGGAAACTCAAAAATCATCTAGCATTGGGGAAAGTTAGGTGATGCAGTGGATAAAACACAAGGCTTAGAGTCTAGATAGAACTGAGTTCCAGTCTAGCCTGAGACATTAGCTGTGTGATTCTGAGCACTTCACCCTGTTTGCCTCAGTTTCCTCATCTGTAAAATGAGTTGGACAAGGAAATATCAAACCATTCCAGCATCTTGGACAAGAAAACCCCAAATAGGGTCATGACGAGTTGGGCGTGCCTGAAAAACAACTCACACTGAAATGCAATAAGAGAAAGGGCTGCATTTGCCATTTCAGCCTGGAAAACCTGGCAGAGAACCCTGCCAGGAAAGAGAAATATGCTATTCCTCTTTAACAGAACTTCAAGGCAACTAACCAACCTAGGGGCATCCACAAAATTGCCTGTTTATGTGATGGCTGTTCCCTCTGTCCCTACCTCACCCACCCCTGTCGACCTCTGAGCTCTAGTTGCTCCTTAAGGTCATGGGGCCCATCTGGCACTGAGATCAAAAAGCCAGGTGCTCCTGAAAGCCTCCAGGTCAGGTGGGTAACACCTTGGCTCTGGGATATTAATCCCCTTGAGTGGAGCTCAGCCTTTTTGTTCTATCTCTGGTACCTGGAAATTGCATCACACTTACTCTTTGAGATTTGAACCTGAGGTAGGTCAAGGTCTTTTGTGGAGCTTCTGGGCTCTTGCCAACATGTACCCATTTGGTTTATTGCTACCTCCCCAGACTTGTTCAGAGGGATGAGATCTTAGCTCCCTTCTGTGTCTCCCTTAGTTCTCAGTGAAGGAAGTGAAAACCAAGGGAGTAGAAACCCAGGCTTGAGAGTGTAAGCCAAATCCTGGGAGAGCAGGGAGAATACAAACCATACTTTCACTCTTTTTCTTCTTCCCCAGCAATATTGGAAACCCCTTTTTAGTCCTCATCATCATGATATTAACTATGATCTTCACCCATGAAAGTCCTTCGATTTCTCCTCATTTCAGTAGGGATCCAAATCCCAGAGACATACTAGGAATTGTGTGTGTGTGTGTGTGTGTGTGTGTGTGTGTGCGCGCGTGTAGGGTGAGGGCTGCCAAGAAACAAATGGGATAAAGACTAATCTTATTTGAGAAGAAAGTAAAATGTCATTGTGGGAGAAGGTGGGAGACAGTGGGGAAGAGAGGGTAGTGAACAGAACTGGGAAAGAGTAGGAATCCCCTATTTTGAAGGGTTATTTTGGAAGCTTCCCATCCGATGGTTTCCTATCTTAACTAATTACCCTTGTTGACTATGCTCTTTTACAGCTCCATTATAGTAGAAGGTCATCAGGTGCATTTCGTCTCCTCCAAAAGTAAACTAAGAACTTGAAATCTTCCATCTGGTGTGCTGGGGCAATATCTCAATCATGCTCCCCCCTTTATCAGGGCTCTACTGAGAAGACCACCATTGAACTGTCCTGGTTGGCTTGTCTACTGTGGATGAAGCCTCCGTGGTGTCTGATGGTTGCCAGGAATCATGCTCTCATTCTATTTAAGGTAAGGCACAAAGTGAAATAAATAAACTTGTAGCTTGTTGGAATTAATTAATGATGAATGAGCCATGAATTAAGGACCCCTTTGTGTCTTGGTTCTATAATCTTCTCCATCCAACCACATTTTGGTGAGAATTAGATTTCCTTCATGACTCAATATTTGTGGGTGAGCATGGGGAAGTGTGAGCCTGGCACTTAATATTACTACTACTACTGAACCACTACTACTTATATATCTACAATTATGGCCACCATATCATCACTACTACTACTACTACTACTACTACTATTACTACTACTACTATTATTACTACTACTACTATTACTACTATTATTACTACTACTACTACTTTAGAACCACTACTATTACCACTACTTATATGCCCACAACCATGGCCACCACATCACCACCACCACTATTATTACCACTACTATGCTGCTACTACCACCATTATTACTATGACTATACCACCACCACTACTAAGCACTTTAATAACTACCATTTTTTTTAGCAGACCTAACATAGCAGATGCTTAGAAGTGGATAGTTGGAAGGAGGAGAGATTTGGTAAGGAGGGTACTGGCACTTTCAGGGCACTGCCCCTTTTCCTACTTGAGGGGGTTCCCAAGGCTAGCATCCCAAGATTTGTAGATGTCTCTGCAGGGGTAGCCCTGGGCAGTGACATCTTGCCATCTCAGACTGGCTTACAAACATTCATACAAAATAGCATTATTTCCATGTAGAGATGAAGAGGAGGTAGACTTATAACTATGACAGCTCAACCAGGACTTTGCTCAAGGATCTTGAAGTTATAACATTTACAATCCTTCAGCAGAATAATAGCACAAAGTTCTCAGTTAATTATCAAGGATTAAAAAATGATACTTGGCAATTTAGTGGTGGTTCCTATCCATAATCCCTAGTCCCTCAAAGTAGATTATAAACTCTCCATAGGCAGAGGTTATTTGTTTCTTTATCTGTATACCTATGCCCTGTGTATAAGATATTTAGATTGAATTGTATTGTGAATGGCTAATAAATGATCTGTTTCCTTTCTCTATCCCTTAACCATCGGCCATAACTGAGAATTCATCCTAGAATGTTCTCACAAGAAGTGGCTGCCTCTGGACCAGTTCCTGATGTCTCTGATTCCCTCTCCTGTCCCCTATTCTCTTCTCAATTGAATTAAAAATAGAATTGAAGACATTTGGGCTGCTGTTTTTCCCTGGGTAACAAAAAACATTAGTTACATCTCTGAAAGGAAACCTGGGCAGATGTGTCTTCTCAGAGAACCCTGATTTCCAGCTAGAGCAAGTTCTCTTCTTCAAGTTATATCTTATTTTCTGGTTCAATGGCAAATCAAAGTTTGGGGTTCACATGACTCATCTATAAAATACCTGCTAAGTTAGCCTTGGTCTCCAATGACAAGATTTCATGGTTTCACAGGTATCTTTTCTTAGGGATTTAGGGGTTCAAAGGCAGAAGCCAAGAGCAGGGTAGGGAAGAGAGCAATGATAGAAATGTATCAATGGTTAAAAAAAAAATGACTTTTCTCTTGAATGAGGGGAAAAAAGATAACTATTTAAACTGGTGTAAAATAAATTTAAGAAGCATATTCTTGGAATTACCTAGAAAATGCCCTGAACATTCTGGCAGCAGCTTAACGGAGCCTTAATCGAATTCATATGGGGCCTCCAATGATCACAATGTTTGGAGAGGAGCCAGATAGTAAGTAATTTAAACATCACAGGAAATTAAATTTTAGAATTCAATTTTGCATAAAGTTTTCTGTAATGAAAATGTCACCCATAAATTATGAAGTCTGATTATATTCTTTTTGGACTTTTTAATAAAATAATAGAGGTACTTGACAGTCAAGAACAAATGCATATTTTATGTGAATGGTATTACGTTAAGCCAACGTCCTCTGGAAATAATGGAACAGCTGTTAACACTGCTCTATCAGTTATCGGGTTCTCTGTTAAACAGCTTCAAACACAAGTATTTATTAAAAAATGCTAACGGGGTTGTCTTTTAGGGTTATCTAATTGTAGGCTGAAAATGTAGATGGTTAATGCAATTAATTATACATGGGGGATTACAGGGTTGGGCTATAATTTATTGTATGCATGCATATATAAATTATAGAAGATTTGGTTGTAAATTAATTTAATATGGGCAGAGGGACCAACTTCTTGAAAATATTAAATAGTTTGGAAGGGGATGATAAATCAAAATGATTTAAATTTCCACTCTATTTGGGGTTTTGAAAAGGAGGATGCTTTATCCCACTGATGAGGCTGTTGGGTGTGCTGACAGTAATTTTAGATTAGATCCCAGGGAGGTCATGATTTTTAATAATATTCAACAAATGCAAAAAAAAGAAGGAAAGAAAGGGGGGAAAAGGTGGAAACCTCAATTTGTGTAAGACTGAACAGCATTTTCCCTCAAAGTGGAATATATAATAAACATTTCTTTTCAGAAGAAATATCTACTTGAACTTTAAACAATTGTGTCCTAAAACTACAACACTCACTCCCTTGATGGCCAGGATCCTACCCAATTTTGCCTTCATAAAGAGAAACCCTGAATAGTTATCATCCGTCATCCCAGAATAATGTTTCCTTTCCTCATCCCAACTGGGATTTGTGATTTGGGTATTATGATCACATCCCTAGGCTTTTTTTTTGGGGGGGGGTTGTTGTTGTAAATTTTTTAAAATTTAAATTTCTAAAGAGCACAATGGGACTCATTTCAGAATTATGATCTCTAGAAAGCTGATTCACAGATGTAAAATGAATTCAATTGGCTTCTAACAAGTATTAGATGACCAGAGACAAAAAAGAAAGTTTCCCTGCCTACATGGAGCTTTTGTTCTACTAGGGAGAAACCGCATTTATTTACAGAAGTGAAAGCAAATTTGTCTGAAATAATTTTAGGAGAGAAGGCATAGATCTAATGAGAAAGGCAAGTTTGGTCAAAATGAAACAGTTTCCATAAGACCAATGAAAGGAGAGAGAGCTGATCGCAACATTGGTGAATGGGCAGTAGTGGATGGGTATGAAGAAGTAGGGAGGGCTGATTAGAGAAGGGAGCTTTGGCTCATAAGGGTACCCTGAATCCCAAGGATGCTGTCACGTTGGGGAAGAGAATAAGCATTTATTCAATACCTACTATATGTCAGTAAATGTACTAAGCGTTTTTATAAATATTATCTCATTTAATCCTCAAAACAACCTGGTAGGATAGGTACTTTTATGATTCCTATGTTACATTTGAGAAAACCAACGTATTTTACAGAGGTTAAATGGCTTCTTGTACCTTCCACAAAAGCCAAGGGAACATTCCCTTAATCATCACAATCTGAGAAAGAAGTGGAAGGAGGAAGAGGTGGGAGATGCTGCAAGAGGGTATGTCATTGTGTGATTTCCTTACTTAACTAACTCCCCATTGACTTCAATGGACCATATAAACATGTCCATTGACTTTCAAAGCCCTTTACAGCCTTGCCTTACAGGGGTGAGTAAGGAAGGGATGTTCCATCCTCATTAGACCTTTCTCTTCCTTCCTCATTCTTTGCTGCAGCTAAAATGCCCTTCTCTCTATCCATCTTCCATCTCCATGTTTTTGCATGGGTCATTCTCTCTTCCCACCATTCCCTGAAGGGGGATGGGGAGTGGGGGACTTTCTCCCTACCTCCCCATCAGAGAGTTCTTCTCTTTCCTTAAGACACATCTCAGGCACCATTTTTTTTTTGCATGAAGCCTTTCCTGGTACCCCCAATCATTAGGACCATTCCTCCCAAGCTGCCTTGAATATATCTGTATTTGTTAATTTAATATTTGCACTGTATTTTTCATGTGAACTTAAACCAGACTTTGTATTCAATATGGGGAGAACCTGGTGATGAATGACCTCAAGCAATGCAGATAGGTGCTTTCTTTGTAACTTACAGACTTGGGAAGTTTCTTGGGACATTGAGTTGAAGTCATATGCTCAGGGTCATACAACTAGTAAGAGGCCAGGGAAGTGCTTTAGACTCAAAAGCCACTACTTTATCCACTACATCATGCTCTGTCTTACCACTGGGTTAAAAGATCTTTCAGGGAGCAACTTATTGAGAGCACACCTATTGAAGGTGTGTTTTCCCCTCTCTCAAAAGGTAAACATCAAATCTATTGGTCCTGTGGCTAATTTTAGCAGAGATATTGCTTCCTATGCCCTTCCTTTTATCAAGTAATTCTTATGCTCTCTGCTGCCCTTGGAAAGAAATATGGATGACTGGCTGTTATCAACTACCACAGAAATAGCGACAGTAGCGACGCTTCCCATCATGCTTGGAGGATTCAGGACATTCTCTGAAGGGGCCTCTTGAATTATTCTCCACAATATGTCTTCACCTGTATTTATGACCACCAGGTGATAAGGGGTGCCCATGTTTTCGGAGAAGTGCTTAGGGATAGTGAGTCACATGTATGGCAGTGTAGACATGGAAAATTGACCTAGAAAATTAAAACCCTCAGAAATATCAATTCAAAATTATTGGTGCTTTTTTAGATAGTCAGATAATGATTTTGATGACAAATGTATTAGTTCATTTTGGGATAAGAATAAACTGCAGAGATAGAAAAGAAACATCTCCATACCAAGCCAAGTACAACAAATCCAAAATATAGCCCCAAATAACTTCTAAGCACAAAGGGTGTCCTGTGGCACAACTTAACAACAGTATCTGCAGGTTTCTTCTGGTCTTAATGCTATTTCAGGCTTCCTCCATCTCAGCTCATTTTCATCTGATAAGCAAAGTCCCAGTGTTTGAAGCACCACATTAATACTACTTTAATAGTCACTAGGAGCCATCATGTCTGTTTCTCCCTTTTCTCTCTCTCTGACTCTCCTTTTTCTCTCTCTGACTCTCTCTCACTTTTCTCTCTCTGACTCTGATTCTGTCTCTCCCTTTTCTCTCTCTCTGACTCTCTCTCCCCTTTCTCTCTCTCTGACTCTCTCTCCCTTTTCTCTCTCTGACTCTCTCTCCCTTTTCTCTCTCTCTGACTCTCCTTTTTCTCTCTCTGACTCTCCTTTTTCTCTCTCTGACTCTCTTTTTTCTTTCTCTGACTCTCCTTTTTCTCTCTCTGAGTCCCCTTTTTCTCTCTCTGACTCTCTCTCCCTTTTCTCTCTCTCTCTGACTGTCTCTCCCTTTTCTTTCTCTCTGACTCTCTCCTTTTTTTCTCTCTGACTCTCTCTCCCTTTTCTCTCTGACTCTCCCTTTTCTCTCTCTCTGACTCTTTCCCCTTTTTTCTCTATCTGACTCTCTCTCTTTTTTCTCTCTCTCTTACTCTCCCTCCTTCTCCCCATTGCAGGTCTCTTGAATGCTTCTGTTTCTATTCTTTTCTCAGAGCAGCTGGTCTCTGCTTATCTCTACGTTGGTTGATGACTGGAATAAATTCTCCCTTCTGAAGCAAGTACTTTTATGCTGACTTTTCCTTCCCCATAAAAGTAGGAAGAGAACCAAAATAGGTGTGTGTGTGTGTGTGTGTGTGTGTGTGTGTGTGTGTGTATAATCTGCTTCATCTGTTTTCGATCAATGGATTCAGGTTGTCTCAACCTAAATGACAACTAAACCGGGACTTTTAAAAAGCTCTTTTAAACTCCTCAGTGGGACTATATAATCTGTAAGGACTTTTGATGCTCTAAAATTCTACAATTCATCAATCTGACCTTTGGGTTTTTAATTTTTTTTAAGAAATCAGAATGTTACAAGAGAACTGATGTATGTTCTCTATAGTTAACCTATTATCACCCACAATAAGTCAAAAAGGCAAAGTGATTTAATGGGTTTTGTAGGTTCTGGGGCTAGAAAGAATTTGGGATGCAATCAAGTTCAACTCCATCACTACCAAGGAAACTAAAGAAGCCCAGAGGTCACACAGATGTACTCTGTATCTGGAGCTCACTGGCTGAGGTTACATACAAATAAATACCTGGAGAATGCAGATGGACCATATGAGGCTCTGACAATTTTTCCCAGAGCATCACCAGTCAATGTCATGCCTCCTGCTTGAAAACTCTCAGTAGCTCCCTATGGCCTTTTATATGAAATACAAACTTTCCTTTATCCCCTTCACAATCAAGCTACCATCTATTTTCAAGATCTATCTATCACTCATTAAAATCACTTTATGTTGCAGCCAAGCTGACTCACTGGCTTTTCCCCTGAATGCAATCCTCCATCTGTTACTTCCACGCTTTGCATATTTTCTCCCTCAAGCCTGTAATACATCCCCTTCTCATGTCTGTCTATTAGAATTTTTTTTTGCTTCCATAAAGGCTCGGCTCCCATCACATCCTTCATGAATTGTTGGTGCATTCTTCCTCCTCAAATTAACATGTATTTTATGCTTCTCAATGTATATAACTGCATCTCCCCAAGAGTAGAATGGAAGATCATTGAGGACAGAAAATGTTTTATTTTCGCCTCATATCGTCCATAGTAGGTGCTCAATAAACACTTTGTTGATTGGATTGGACTACAGTTTCCACCTGACTGAGATTTCTTTACAGTAACTTCTAATTAGCCAATAAACTTTCTTTTGTTTTTGTTAGTGGTTTCTCTCTCCATTGAAAGTTTGTCTTACCAATTCAGGTCTTTTTTTTTTAAGGTTTTTTTTTGTTTTTAAAAATGAAAAACACTTAATGTCCATTTGGCCATTGAAGTTGGAACTTGAAGAAGGACCCGAATTTGTATTTTAGTTTTGCCATTGACCATTAATGAGATCTTGGACAAGTCACTCTCTGAGCTCATTTCCTCTTCTTTGAAGGGAAGGGATTCTACTAGATCATTAAAGTCTCTTCCATTCAAAATCCATGATCCCATAGTGGATCATAGAGACAGCAGGTGGAACTGAACTACCCAACTCCAGCTGAATCTGCAGGACACATTGTTACTGCTCAGATCTTCTCTCTCTTGTGTCTGATACTAGTAGTTGCAGCAACGACGAGTATTTCTCTAGTGCTCCAGGCTTGAGAAGCAGTTTACTAATATTACTTCATTTAATCCTCACAACAACCTTGGGAGATAGATGCTATTTTTTATCCCACTTTTTTTTTACAGTTGAGGAAACTGAGGTAGGTGAAGTTTAAGTGACTTGTACACAATTTGTAAGTGTTTGAATCAGTCTGCTATCTAGTTCTGGCTACAGTAACCAAACCATCAAAGGCACCACAGACAAGCTGTATGTGCTCCTGAAGCCATCCCAGAGAAGAAAGACTGATACATTTTAGGGAAGAGTCCCTGTTGTCTTAAAGATCTGATGGATGTGTTAGGAGAAACGTTCTCCTCCCTCTTGTTCTGACTTGAGCATCTTCTCTGGAAAGTTGCCAGTCCCTGATCACTTCCCAGTACCTAATAAGTGCCAATTCAGCATGTTGGGAGCCATCGGGAAGTGATTGTGAGCCTGGCACAGTCCCAGGATTTATATTTAGGCCGGCCTGGAGCAAGGGGGTCTCTCTGCTTCTCACACAGATGTCAAGAAGTTGGATCCTTCCAAGAGCAAACACCAGGAAGAAATGGACACCTTGGGCTCAGGGCTGCCCCCAAGCTATTTTAACAAGCCGGTTTATCACCACTTTCTTTTGGCTGGGAGCTGGCCCAAGCTTTTCCCTGAACCCAAGACAATTAAATCCCAACACTTTCTCCTAAAGGCCCCTTTCCACGCCATCATTCACACATTCCCAAACCTAATGCATATATGATAAGGAGGGGTGGATGATGAGATTTAAAACTACTAAAGGCTTTTTGATTCTTCCTCCCTTGGACCAGAACAACCTGGGGACTTTTTTCTCTGTCCCATTTGGCTTGGATGAGCCAAAGTAAAAGTTGAAGTTAATCCCTTGACCAAACAGCTCATTGGGTCATTAAGGGAATTAAGGGAAAGTCACAGAACAAGGTCCCCTGGGGGGTGCCTCTGGGGAATTTTCTTTGAAGTCTTCCTAATCTCCTCAATTGTGCTTATTTACTTGATATTAATTCATCCAGTCTGCTTTGTGTACCCAATTGTTTTTCCCAGTACAAAGTAAGCTCTCTGAGGACAGGGGACTGTCTGTGAATCTTCAGTCAGGGAAGTAGACAATACCATGCTTGTTGGTTGATTGATCTTAGATTTCCCAGGAAATTGGCAGTGATAGACTTAAGAAGGGGATTAATAGAACAGTGGAGGTGGGGTTGGGTGGGAAAAGAAGCAAAGGAGGAAAGTTTTAGGCAAAAAAAAAAAGCCCAAAAAAACAACCAACCAAAAAAAACCTAATCATGGCCAGCTTTCCAGGCTGATTTCCCCTTGATCCCTTTGACATACTCAGTGTCCTAGCCAAAACAGGTCTCTTGAGATCAGGGCTTGTCTTGCTCATTCTGTTTCCATTCTGTTTGAGCACAATGCTTGGTACACAGTATGCGCTTAATAAACGCTTTTACTCACCTCATCCATTCCTTTTCTCTACATTACTCAGGAGCTACCTCTAATGGGAGTCTTTCCTTATTCTCTTAGTTGCAAATATTCTCTCCCTTCTCAAATTTTATTATCTTAACTGAGTAAATGTGGTACTCCCTTTTCCCTCTTCCTCCAGAAGAGTAGAAGCCTCTTGAGGCAAGGAACTATTTTCTTTTTTTGTTGCAGCATCCCCAGACTGAGAACCCTGGGACTTGTACATAGTACAAATGTTGAGTTGTATAGAATTGTGGTACTCTTCTAGGGTTTCCCCTATGTCATCCCCAAGGTCTCTTTCTGTTTCCCATCTATCCTGAAGACCATTCCTGTTTAGCTCTGCTCTTCCATATCACTCTGGAAATCCAGTTAGAAGCCCCTTCTTCTAGCTGGCTGGTTTCTCCCAGCCATTCTCTATTTTAAGAAAAGATCCCAGGTTACCCCCCTAGCATTTAGCACAGTGTCTGGCACACAGGAAGTGCTGAATAAATGATAATGGACTTGACTTACTCTTCATGGCATAGTGACTAGAATACTAAACTTGGAAGTGGGAAAACCTGGGTTCAAACCTTGCATCTCACACTTGGTAATTATATGGACATGAACAAATCATGTCAACTCTGAATCTCAATTTTTCATATCTAATTGGGAGTGATAACACCAAACTCACAGAGTTAATGTGAGAGTTAAAAGAGATTGTATATAGGGGCAGCTAGGTGGTGTAGTGGATAGAGCACCAGCTCTGAAGTCAGGAGGACCTGAGTTCAAATTTGGCCTCAGATGCTTAACACTTTTCTAGCTGTGTGACCCTGGGCAAGTCACTTAGCCCCAATTGCCTCAGCAAAATAATAATAATAATAATAGATTGTATATGTACGATCATAAATGCTTATGATGATAATGATGATATGCTAATTTCAGATATTATCAGGGAACTCACAGAGTCAAAGGCATGTGAATATTTAATGTTGGAATTTCAGGAGGTGAGGGAAGTACTCCAAGGCACAATGTACTTACTTTCAGATCAGGATGCCGAGATCCTACTCCATCACCTACTTGTAGAACCTCTGTCCTTGCCTTTGTTTATAAGGATTTAAATGGAAAGATTTTTTTCTCTTTCCCTCTTGTGGATGCACATACATAATTTTTAAGAAAGGGAATTCTGGTCATACAGAGAAATGGATCAGCAGAGGGGCTGCCTGAGGCCTGAAGCCCTGTCCAAAGGCTGCCCACCTTTTAATCAAAGGGCTGATTTTTCCCTTCTCTAAGTTCCCAAGTTAAGAGGCGGCAAGTTTTAAAAATTAGGCCCCATGAAGCATTTGAGATAGAGTTTAGTGGAATATATGGTATAGCCTTTGGTGCCGTGGAGAGGACTTTGGGAGTTAGGAGGAAGCTGGCTTTCAGTGCCCACTTTGGCCCTTACTCAGTGCATGTCTCTGGACAGATGATTTCAAATTCTTGAGTCTCAGTTCCTTTTTCTACAAAATAGAAATAATAATATCAGTGGTATCTGCCTGGCAGGGCTATAGTTCCCCCTCTCTCCCCTATCCATCCCACTCCTGCTCCTTCATGGGCCCCTCTGGGACCAGACACTAAATCGAATCCTTCTTAGACAAGACAGCCCTTCAGATCCTCAAAGATGGCTTGTGGGGAAGCTCCAATAAGAGGATGTACGGAAAGTGCTTTGCAAACTTTAAAGGCCTGCATTAACATCAGCTTAGCCTTATTTTAGGTGCATTTCCCAGACTTGGTTGGCTTTCCCACGGCTATCCATCCATCTGTTTCTATTACCTTGGCAGAGAGCACTTGGTCTCAAAGGCCTTTGACAAAATGGATAGAGTGGATTTGGGAAAGGCCCGGGTAGTGTCTGGCCATTTCTGAGAACAGGTTCTAAAAGGATGATACAAGGACAATGTGAAGAGGCCAGATAAGGACAAGGAGAAAGGGCAGCTGGTTCTCCAGCAAGAATCCGATAGTACAGAGTCCAACAAGAGAAAGGCAACCGGTGGGTCGGGCACATAGAATCTGGCAACAGCAGGGAAGAGAAGAGCATTAAAACAGAGTAATTCATATACACACACACACATATACACACATACACACACATATATGAACATGTGTATATATACTCATATATGAGCATATATACATATACATATATGAACATGTGTATATATACTCATATATATACATATATGATACAAAGTTCTGCCCATTCTGTTTGACTCTGGGAACTCTTTTTTTTGGTAGATTTTTGGATTAGATAGCTACCAATCGATAATCAGACGTTCAGATTCTATGATTTTGTGGGGGGATAAGTCACTGTGTTTGAGAAATATGGTTATACATGGAAACCAATGCTGAAAATTAATCAAAGAGGGAGGAAGAGTCATTAACTTCTTAGGGTGTGACCTATCAGTGGGAACTTGAAGAAGGATGAAGATTCCAAGTGGTGGGAGTGAGGAAGGAGTCCAGATCTGGAGGACAGTCAGGGTATAAACTGTGCTTAAAGAAGAATGAGATGTGCTTAAGAGAGGGCTGGAAGTGGGCCATGAGGAACTGGAGGAGAGTGACTCCTCATTTGGCATTTCAGGGAATGTTTCATGAAGGAAGTGGCAACTGTGCCCATCCTGGAAGGAAGGACCAAGGTTCCTAGAGCATATATTGTTTGTTTGGCTTGCACTCCTGATGTTTTGAACCCTTTATCCTTACCACTAGCCTCTGAGGTATCCACACCATCTAATCACAATCACCCAAAGGAACAAAGCATACTCCTGGGAACTCCCAGGGATGTCCAGCCACTTGGAGAAAAATTTGTAGAGTTGCGGGAGAGAGTAAAGGCAACCAAATTCAACCCACCAATCTTTCCTGAGTCCCTTTGATCTGAGCGGGTGCTTCTTCCCTTGCTAATTTATGGCTGAATTAAGGAGAGAAAGGCTGGGCATCAATTTGTTTCATCTCTAGAGCCTACAGACACAGAATACAGCAAAACACAAATTTTGATGAGATTCCATTACTATAAAAAAAAAAAGATTTTCTTCCTGGGACTTCTAATGAGCTTTTTAACTCATGGCTAAAAGAAAGCATTTTGAAGGGAAATAAGACAACAAGTATTTATTAAGCACCTACTATGTGCCAAATACTTTACAAATATCTCATTCTATCTTCACAACAGTCCTAGGAGGGAGGCGCTATTCTTTCCATTTTGCAAGTGAGGAAACTGAGGAAATAGAGATCAAGTAACTTGCATAAGTATCTGAGGTAGGATTTGAACTTGTTATCTTAAATCCAGGCTCTATCCACTGAAACATCTACCTGGATTGGGGGGGGGGGAGGAAGAAGATCTGGATTCATCTTATGGTTTTATGACTTACTATCTGGGAAAAAAATATCGAATTTGGAGATAGAAGAGCCAGGTTCAAATTTGAGGTCTACTATTTTAATACTGGAGACTTTGAGGTCTGTTTTTCCCATCTCCACCATGAAAGCTTTAATGACCTCCAAATGTCCTTGTCAAGTCTAGATCTGATCCATGTGACCTGGAATAATTCACATCCGTTCTGAATGTTTTGATTTCCTCTTTAAGAGGAAGTTTGGGACATCATACCCGCTAGCAATGATTCTGTGATCCTACCCTTTCTTGGAAGACTCCTCGACATTGTCACGCTGCTTGGCTGCTGAGAAGGTGAAGGAGAAGGGAGAGAAGTGAGCCTGTGGTAGGGCTCCATTGTGTAGGAGCCAGAAATAAAGTCTTCCACTTGACAGCTTCCTCAGCGGTGCTGGGCAAGCCCGCTGCCTTGTCTTGCAGACTTTAGAGTCTGTCTTTTCCAAAAGCTTCCTCCTCTGGCTTCCTGCCACTCAGCAAAACATTTCCATCTAGATCAGAGCTTTGAGAGAAGGAAAAGACCTTGGAGATCACCGATCCAACTTTATTTTATGGATTACAAAACTGACATACAGGGGGAAATGATTCGACTAAGATTATGCAGCCGACAAGCATCCCAGCCGGGATTTGAACCCACGACTTTGGACTCTGAATCCTGTGGTCTTTCTCCTAAACTGATTTCCTCCATGCTTATTCTGATCCCTTCCTCCACCATCAAAAGTCGGAGAGAGTGCTGTGAAATGCTAAATGAGACATGTCCTTCCAGACAAGCATCATTTTATGGACTGCACGTATTTGCATTAATTGATCTAAGCCCCCATACAACCCCCCCAAAATACACCACTAATACAAAGCCCGAAATATAAGCTGCCATTAAAAGGGAAAGGCAAAAAAGATACAAGACAGAGAGCCTCACTAGGGGTACAAGAGAAAATACAACACGGGAGCCAGACACAAGCAGAGACCCTTCCAATCACTTTGAAAATAAAGTGGGGATTTGTTTCGGAGGATTTAAATTGGTAAATTATTTGAATTTCTCCACCCCTAGGTGAATGATTTAGATGACTTTGACCCCGGTCTGACTGCAGGGATTAATGTGGTCTAATGATTGCTGAGCCGATCATTGCAGCAGGCATCATTAATTATCTTTATTGATTGGAGCTTTCAGAGATAAAGCTTTATGCTGACTGGAGAATACCCTCTTCCTGCAAGGTCAAGGCTAAAATCGGGGGGAGCTAAATAATTGCATTAACAAACAAAGAAATAAAAATAACCTCTTGGAGCCTCATGTAATTAAGATCCAATTACAACATTTATCCTTGTTTACAAAATGAGAGAATTTTACTTGTCGACTCTTTTTCTGGAAAATTGCTTCGGTCCTTGGTAATTGCATTATGACCAAACGGGGGGCATGAAAAGGGGGATCAGTTTCCTGGTGTCACTGGGACTTGCTCCTGCAATCCTACTTCCTTACTTACTAAAGCCCGGGGCTCTATAGGGACTTGTCGAAAAATACTAATGATATGTTAAATGAAATGGGTTAGATGGAGAAAGCAATAATTGGTCCTCAAATCTGATTATATTTCTTTTGGATGGGGTAATGGAGCTTAAAGTTATCCCAAGGATGTTATCATAGACATCTTTATAGTCTCTCCCCACCCCCATCACCCTCCTCCTCCTCCTCTTCTTCTTCCTCCTCTTCCTCCTCCTCCTCCCTTTCCCTACATTAGTTTCCTGCTCTGAGAGTCCTGGCTGGAAAGCTCAGTGGGGTTGTAAATTTCTCCAGTGAAAGAGATCAGTGTTACAGTTGCACATCTATCGATCAGATTTTGGAACTTTTGAAAAATAAGAAGCTTTGAAATGTAAAACAAAAAGCTATGTGCGAGTTTCCCTGTTGGAAAATTTTCAAACAAATTGTTTAGAGTATTTTTCTCCCTTCCCTCCCTCTCTTCCTGCCTCCCTCCAATTTTTTTTTTTTAGTAAACAGCTCAGGACATTCTACAAATCAGTGTTAGAAATGATAAAAATGGGAACTGGGATGAACCAGAGTTTAGTTTTCCAGTATCACCCCCAGAAGTAGACATTTTGACCCTGACCAAGTCATTAAGTCCCTTTGTGCTGGGTTTCTCTGAGACAAAAAAAAAAAAAGGTTTACCATTCTGAGGGTGCAGAGGAGTTAGAAAGAATCATGAAAAAATAATCCATGAATGAAAAACTCTTTCTTAACTCCCTGAGGGAAAAGTGTAAGACTACTTACTGCTGGGGAGGCAGGAGGTTAAACCTCTAACCTTGGCTTTGCCCTTAACTTGCTCTGTGATTTTGGCAAATTGCTTAACTGCTCTGTGCCTCAGCTTCCTCATTTGTAAAATGAAATATTGAACTGATGATGATGAGGAAGGTTCCTTCCAGCTCTAGAATTCTGCATGTTTAAGTGTTAAACTTTCACTCCATTTGATTTTGGAAATGTTTTCATTTCTGAGAATAAATTCAACACAGCAGACTAATATATAGCATTTACTCAGCACATTAAGATTTGTGCAGAGCTCTACCTATATATTGTTTGATCTTTACAACAGATGGTTTTCATGGCATAGTGGAAATAGGGTCAGAGTTTGAGTAATAATACTTGGTTTCTAATTCTGGCTCTGTCTTCTATTAACTCTGTCATTTCTGGCAATCTCTTTCCAAATCTCTGTTTCCTCATCTGCAAAATGGCCTTAATAGTGCTTGTGTTACCTCTTGGTTTTGTTGTGAAGAAAGAGTTATGTAAACTGTTAAGAGTTATAATATGCATGCTAAAAGTCTGAGTCACCAGTGGTCTGGAGACTTTGCCAGTTCATTCCATACAAAGATGAAAGTAGAAAATAAAGGAGGTATACTTTCTGTCTGTTTTACTTCTTCTTATTAATTCTGAAAAATAAAGTTGATGTCAGAAAGCTCTGAAACCTTTGATGGATTTGGGATTATGCCATCCCATCCTTTCACTACCAGAGGTTATATTTTTGTGTCCATGAGATAGTAAAATTCAAATCCATTCAGTAAATATTTATTGAGTACCCACCAGGTTCCGTGCTAGGTACACAGGATATAAAAACAGAAACCGGAGTCCCAGGACTCATGGAATGGATATTCTATTGAGGTATTCAGGAGGGAGAAATGTATGGAGCTAAGCATGAAATGCCTCAGAATGGCACCCTAGTGCACAGAGTCAAGAAGTCAGGAAGATTCATCGTCCTAAATTCTAATCTGGCCTCAGACACTTAACTGTGTGATCCTGAACAAGTCATTTAACTCTGTCTCACTTACTCATCTTTAAAATGAACTGCAAAAGGAAATGACAAACTATTTCAGTATCTCTAGCAAGAAAATCCCAAATGGGATCATGAAGAGTTGGACGTAATGGAAAATGACTGAACAGCAAGAATAGAATAAGAAAAATCTAAGAAGGGTCAAGTATCAATTAGTGGGAGAGAGAAAGAAAATCCCTCTCCAATCTAATCTCTATAGTAATATTCCTAAACTCCAGTCTGACCGTGTCATTCAAATGTTCAACAAATTTGAGTGATTTCTAATTTCCTTTAGATAAAATACAAACTCCTTTGATATCTAAAATCCTTCACACTTTGGCTATAATTTATCTTTCTAGGATGATAACGCATTATTCTTCTTTGAGCCTTCTCTATTCTATCCACACTTTTCTACTCGAAATTCCTCATCCTTGACTATCTCCCTTTCCCTGGCACTTTTGGCCAGCTTGCTTGCTGTGCTTAGAACATTCCCCCCCCCTCCTCTATCTCTTGGCCCTTGAAAAAGGGAATATGGTACCTTTCCCACTTTTTCATGATGTGCACTTCAACAGGAAGTCTGCATTTGTTCAGTGTTACAATATGGAGAACTTGCAAGCTTGTGAGCAGCTTACACTGGTTTCCTCCCTGAACCCTGCTTCTTTCTGCTCTAATATACTGAGAAGATTCTAATGGAGACAGCCCCAAAATGTAAAACAAAAGAGTTTTGGGAATAGCTTTATTTCTGTCAGCCCCTATCTTGGGAAAACAATCCCATGAAGATATAGCCTGGCCATTGCTCCACTAGGGGCTACAGCCATATCTACCAAAAACTCAGAAAGGAAAGTTCTTGTCACCAAAGTCTGTGATATTGTCTAATTACTCAATATCAGAAATCGATAGAATTTTATAAAAAAGGGAAAAGGACCCACAGGCATAAAAATGTTTGTAGTAGTCCTTTGGTAGTGGCAAGGAATAAGAAGTTGAGGGGATGGCCATCCATTGGGGAATAAGTTTTGGTATATAAATGTAATGGAATATTATTGTTCTGTAAGAAATGATGAGAAAGCTGATTTCAGAAGAGCCTGGAAAGACATGAATTAATGCTGAGTGAAGTGAGCAGAACAAGAAGACGTTGTATACAGTGATAGTAACAGTGTGAAATAACTGACTATGATAGACATCTCTTCTCAGTAATGCAGTGATCCAAGACAATTCCAACAGACTTAGGTTAGAAAATGCCATCTGCATCCAGAAGGAGAAGTAGGGGGACTGAATGTGGATCAAAGCATAGTGTTTTCCCCTTTTTATTTGTTTGCTTTTTCTTTCTCATGTTTTTTCTCTTTTGGTCTGATTTTTCTTGCACAACATGGAAGCATACATGCATAACCTATATCAGATGGCTTGCTGTCTTGGAGAAGAATGAAAAAATTTTGGAACTCAAAATCTTACAAGAATGAATGTTAAAAGCTATCTTTACGTGTAATTGGAAAAATAAAATGCTATTGAAATTTTTTAAAAAAAGAAATCAATAGTATTTGATCAGTGGAAATGATAGCAAAAGTGAGATATTACTATCAGC
This sequence comes from Myrmecobius fasciatus, assembly GCA_023553655.1. NCBI lineage: Eukaryota > Metazoa > Chordata > Mammalia > Dasyuromorphia > Myrmecobiidae > Myrmecobius > Myrmecobius fasciatus. The sequence goes on along the minus strand of JAJPUD010001684.1, from coordinate 184,532 downwards.
TTTGCAAACATGGCACCTTAAAGATCCCAAATTCCAATGGTGTCGCTGAAATGTTCCATATTGATGTCTTTATTGCATCAGTGACTTAGTTTTCCATTTGTACCTTCATCACAGTGGTTTGCATGTCATAAGTGCTCAATAAGTGCTTCATTCATTCTCATTCTCTTTGTGATAGTTACTCTGTACTTCTGTGTGAAACTTTCTAATGTTTATTGTGATATTCTGAACAGTTTGTTCTATCAGGCTTGAGGATGCAGGCAAGGTTCAGGATCCTGGCTTTATCTAGTTTTTCCCTCAGGTGGGGTGAACTCTGATCCAAAAGCAGCCTCTCAGAGACTTGCCTTCAGGCATAAATGTTGCTTCTTCAGCATCCAATCAATCAATAGCATCTTTGGAGTCTGGATAGTGTGCCTTACAGGGTTTATAGGTGAGACGCTTTGCTTCCTGAGCCATGTGGAAGAATAAAACAAATACAAGCATTTCCTGTCAGGAAATTAGGGGGAACCACCACCCAATTTGTTGATGACCAGAGCAATATCAGAGGCTATCCAATCTTTGTCGTCAACAGTGATTTACTATTGGCAAAATGGGACTTCCTGCTTTTGACCCCACACCCAAAAGGTGTAAGAGAGTTCACAAAGAAAGCTTCTTAGAAATTGAATGGCTCATCCCAGGCAACCCAAATGAAACAGAAACATGTGCATTTAATTCCCCTTAAAATGCACATGGTCTTGGAACTTAAAGGGAAGAAGTACTCAGCACAATGTGTTTGGGGTTTGGTTAAACTCAAAACACTTGAGAAACCCTTTGGAATATTGGCTGAATTCAAAACACATCTGGGTTTGCCTGTCCACATGAAATACAAGTTCCAAAGACTTTGTCCTTCATGATACCTTTAAAGTACTATGTCAACATTAACCAGTTTTCAGAACACTTAGTTAAACTAAAATCTGACCTGCATTCTGCTATCGGAAAGAGAAGTATATAGTCCTCATTTTATAGCTGGGAAAACTGACATTGTAAAGTCAAAGAAAATGCCCCATTGACCAAAAGATGATAATTCACAAGCATTTCATTATACAAGCCTTGAATATATAAATGCATAGATCATTCAGATACAGTTGTGTTAAATTTTAGGTATGAAAAAAAAGGGAAAGACTATACCTTGGATTCTGTGATTCCCAGTCAGTCTCCAGAGAAAGTCAACCTCCATGAGAATGAGTTGAGGGAATCGGGTGTGTTTAGCCTGGAAAAGAAAAGACTGGGTTGGGCCATTGTAACTCTCTTCAAGTATTTGAAAACTTGTCATGTAGCTAAGGGATTTTACTAGTTCTGTGTGGTTCCAGAGAACAGAATCAGGAGCAAGAAGTGACCATGGCAGTAGAGGTAATACTGAGATTAAACTTCCTAGCTGTTAGACCTGTCAAAAAAAATGGGACTGTTTAAGGTGATGGAAGGTCTTTAAACAGAATTCGGATGATCACTCATTGGGTGTATTGTAGAGAACAGGGCCACTGAGCCCCCTCCTTCCAGATCAGATTTTATTATCTCATGGTAGAAAATCAGCACATATTACTAAAGCACATGAAAGCTTATGGGGTGATTTTCTCTTTTATAAATTGGATAAAGAAATACCTATTTTATTTTATTCTTTTAATATTTTTTCATCATGATTTTTTCAATCACCTTTGCAAAACCCAAGCAATTTGTTATCAGTCAAACATTACATGTCTATTTTAAAGATGAGGAAACAGATTCAGAGAGGTAGGAATTGGGTCCCAGTCACTCGTAGCTAGTCAGAGGCTCAGGTGGACTTTGAATTGGGGTGTCCTGATCACTTCTACTACCTTTTCCATTTTACCCTGCCATCCCAAACACCAGTTTCTATTATTTCAAGGGTGACTTCAGAGATTCACTATGTAGAAAAGACAAAAATGTCTAAAGACATCAGAAAAATACAAATTCTAGAAAGGATCTCAGAAATCAGCTAGCCCAACCATCATGGTTTACAGAGGGGCTGGCAATGGATAGAAGGCCCTTAAGAACACGCCTTGTGCCGTATCAATCTTTGAATTCTCAGAGCCCCTTGAGATATCTCACACCTATGTTTGGGAGTGATGATTTCCTCTGTCAATGCAGATTTATTTATTGGGATAAATACCTGAGACTCAAAGTGATTTTGTTATTGTTACACACCTAGTCATTGGCACCCAAGAGTTTTCTGACTTCAAGGTCAGCCCTTAATCCATTAAGGCATACTTCCTTTCACTTGGGAGATGCTTGGTAAGGACGCATTACATTGAACAAGATCAGACAGTGAACAGAGGGAAGATCACTGTGATAAGGACTAGTTAATTATATAACAGGTAGGTCAGTTCAAGGAAATTAAAAAAAAAAAAAAACAACATCATGAGTCCAGCTGTTAGAGGTTTGGTGATAGTGGTGGGATTCAAGATGAAATCCACAGAGGTACTGATGGAAATGCACCAGTATTATTTATCAGTAATTATATTAGTTCCAAAGCAGACTAACACCCAATGAGACCATTGAATTGAAGAGATTTTTCTCCAGTTTATATTCATTGTCATGGTCAAAAAAACCCCAATTGTGGAAGTTCCTTTCTCTTTAGGGGAGGCCTTCCAATTTGTGTAATTATATCAGTCTCTGGGGAAAATTGCCTTACCTAATGAATTTTAGAGAGTTGGCTTCCTTTTTTAAAAACTTCCCTTCCCCCAGGAGATTAAAGGGAATTGGGACCTGAGATAGTTCTTTTTATTTATACTTAAAGATGATTTATGGACCTTGGTAGATTAAGTCAAGATTAAGAAAACCACCAAATCAAGCCCACTCTAGGAGGAAGTTTAGTACCAAGAAGAAATGGTCTTTGCAATGTACAAAATACTGGTTCATTGGAGCTGTCAAGTCCAAAGCAAATGGACACATTCCACCTCAGCCTTCACCCCCAGCAAGTTCTGAGCTTTGGGAGCTCAGCCTCTAAGAGATTAGCAGAATTTTGTCCCTGGGTTATTTTGATCAGCGCAGGTAATTAAGCTCACCAGCTGGGGAAAAATATAGCCTGGCAGGTGTGGACTACTAAGAAATCACCATCTAGACTCTTATCCAAGTCTGGATGACTTTCTCAATCTCCTTTTATGTTTTCCAGTTCTTACTAGCCGCCTGGCTGGCATTCTTGGTCAATGAAGGAGGAAATCACCTCTGGATGGAAAAGTCGCCATTCAGACTCACAAATCTGAGATCCTGGTACCAAGTAATATTGGGGGAAGCAAAGGCACATGTCTTTCATTAAAGAAAACCAAGAGGGCAGTGAGGATTGTTCCTTTATTCAGAACCACATTTCTGATGATGGCTTGTCAACTTCATCTGCAATAATAATAGTATCTTAGATTTATGGACTGTTCTAAGGCTTATATAATATTTCTTCTATAACAAACACGTGAGGCAGGTAGTGAAGGTAGCTTTATCTCCATTAAATAGAAGAGGGAACTAGAGGAAAGTGACTTGCTTATGATCATACAACAAATAGATATTGTATTTTAATGGCCTTCATTATGGAAAATGAGACTATTCCTTACAAGTCCTGATAGGACAACATTCCTGACAATATGGAAATTTGAGGAAAATAAACTGATGCTTTGTAAATAAGATAGTCCATTCCTTGACTCATTCAACAAATAGTAAGTATATAGTCAGAATCTGGGCTCATTTTTTTTTCTTTTTGAATTGTTGAGGGAACACTATCCATGGAAGAAACCAGTGGAGTAAAATGAGAAGAACTTAGATTCTGAACTCAGAAAAGCTGAATTTAAATCCTGTAATGCTTATGTGACCTTTGGCAAGTCATTTTCCATCTTAGGACCTCAGTGTCCTCATCTGTGAAATGTGATAGTTGGATTTCAGGATTTCTAAGGTCCCATTTTAGCTCTAAATCTTCCAACCCCGTTGGATGAACTGGCAGCGTTCTTTTGGACTTCATGCACACCCAAGCGGTCCAGAGAACAGTTTGTTTCCCCTCAAATATAATAGAAAGGTGCTGTGTGCCTGAGAGAGACTGTCGTTCTCGGATAGTGTATTTTTAGACATGATACAATGGAAGATTTTTGATGAATTAAAGCCTTCTTTCCCCCTTCTACTCTTATTTCCACATAAATTAATTCTCCAATTTAATAAACTAACAGGTGGTTCCATTTCAGACTGAGCAGATGTTAGGCTGAATGAATGGGGTCCCTTCTTGTGTTCCATTCATCCCTGAGTGCTTTCTTTCTTTATCTCTTTTCTTCCTGCTTTTCTTTTCCCTTCTTTTCTGCCAGATTTATGAGCAGCTACAGTATGAAGTGTTTTGTCTGGACAGTATGAATATTGATGACTGACATGTGCTGATTTTAGATGTATTAGTGACATTAATAATCCTGAAAGTCTCAACTCTCCCGCCTCTCCTCATCAGATAATGAGAGACCAGATTGCTACACCATGAATTTCTCTTCTCTGGGTGCCTGGGTAGAGATTTCTATAGCTTTGCTAATGGAAGTTGACAATTGGAAGCATGTTCCATAAGAAGCCAAGGGAAAAACCATGATGGTCCAGCTGCCCCAAGCCAAACATCCCAAAGTTTCTCAAACAGCTGAACTTGAAGTTGGCCATTCTCTTCTGGGTCAGCTTCGAGACTTGAACAATCAGCTGAGAAAGAAGAGAGTCTGAAGGTCTTTTCTTCTCCCTCCAAATCTGTCCCTTGGACCCAGACACAGCTGATGTTCTTATTTGGATGGTGATCTAGTGACAATTTTGCTGTGGCTGGGTATACTGCAAGGCAGAAAGAGGCGAGAACAAAGATAACATTTTCAAATGGTTCTGGTCTCAATCAATGAATTCAATTGATCAACAGTTACTATTTATCTACTACTCTACAAGGTATCCCCAAAGACTCAGTGCACTACCTTGTACTAGTACATGGGCAGAACACTGCACTGAGACTTTGGAGCCACTTTAGATACTGGGCACTGTGGGCATAAAGACAAGCAAACAAAAGACTGAAATCATTCTGCTCTCAGAAAGCTTACAACCTACAAAGGGAGACCAAGTGTACATATGAAAGCACCTAAGGAAAATGCAAAACAAATACAATTTTTATATATGTATGTATGTATACACACATACATTTATGTATTTCTCATTGTCTGTCTCCAAGAGAAATGTCTTTTAGCCCCCCAAAGTTCAATTTCTTCTTTCTAAACTATTGGGAGCTTTTCAAATCTGATTCTGACATGAAATGTATCAGATCATCTCCCTGATTTGGGTTATGCAATCTCATTCAACAAATATTTCTTGCATCCTACAGAGCACTGTGGCGGGGCCTTTGCAGATACAGGAACGCTTAATGAAGAATTGGTCCCTGCCTCATGGAGGTTACAGTCTAATAGGATCGTAAGACACATGCACAGGAACTGTAATGTACAGTATATCATGATGAGATGTTTAAAGACTTTAGCACTATATCTGGCAAATAGTAAAGTATGTAAATGTTACTTATTATATTATCACATGAGGGAGGTGGTTAACGAAACTATGTGAGGTTTAAGGAACTTTGTTACTGAAGAAATGGCTAACAGAATTAGGCTTGGAAAGAGGGATAAGATTCTGGCTGTTGAAAAAAGGGAAGGGAGGCATTCTAGGCACAAAAACAGTGAGAGGGAGTAGCATGAGGTACAAAGATAGGGAAATGCCATATCTGTGAGGGTGACAGAGAATGGTACCCTTAGGTTGGAGTGGAGATTGTATGGAAGGGAGTAATAGAAAGAATGGATTTTCATCTTCCCCATCATTTCCATATTTGTTGCTTATGCCCTTCTACTCAACAGTCAAGTTTATACAGGAAATAAATCCATTAATCAATTGCTGTAGAGATAGTTTCCCAGTAATAATTGGTTAAATTAGTTCAGTCTTTGTATTCATCTCTCTCCACATAAATTTTGCGTCTCGATTCCTTGAAGGGACCGTTATGAAGGCTGGAGATCTTAACTCATGGTGTGATGAAGTTTTTTTTTTTATTAAAACCAACATTTTTATAAGCAGTTCAATATAATTTTTGGGTAATCCTATGTATTTTATTTTCTGCATTTAAAATCATCATCCTGAGAGAGGATGCACAGGTTTCACCAGAAAGACAATCCAGAAGACAAAAATGATCAGCACCCCTAGTTTCAGATCTTCTAGCAGAGGAGGCAATGTAGACATACCAGGTGGAGAAGGGTCCCAATAGAGGCGGGCAATATCCTTTCTGCATGATCTATCCAGCCTGGGGTCCCCATCTCCTCCACAGTTTCTGACTCTGATTTCTAATGTTCTTGACCTTAACTTTGCTAATCAGTCTCCATCGTTCAGAATTACTAACTGGGACTTGACAATCTGATTTGCCTCTCCAGTATTCCTGACTTTTCTTCCAGTTGCTTCTTTTTCTTCCCCTTAGATGCTTATTTGAGGCTTTAAGTTCTCTTAATGTCAGTTTGACCATATATCTGGGTCTAAGTAGCTCAGTGTAACAGCTAGACCATTTCCCTGATGAAGAAATGTGGCATTGGCTTATCAGGTAGATGGATCATGGATGGATGGATAGCTATATGAAAAGACTGGTAGATGGATGGACAGACTGAAATACAGATGAAGAGAGAGATCTCTCATTGCATATATTAGTAGTAACTTTATAGACAGATGGAGAGGTAGGTAGAGAAATAGATCAACTATCAATGACATGCTTACCAGCACTGTGCTGTGTACTGGGAATACAAATGCAAGAGCTGAGTAGCATGGCCATTCATGGATGGGGTATAAACTGAATCATTGGAGGAAATCAATTGGGATCCAAGATTCCATTGGCATTTTGGAGTTCAATACAACTCCAGTTAGGTAAGAGGCAGAATGGATGGGACATTGAAATGAAGAAGAACTGAGTGCAAAAATCATTTTAGTCACCAGTTATATGACACTGGACAAGAAATTTGTTCTTTCTGGACCTCACTTTTCTTATCTGTAAAAGGGGAAGATTGACATGATGGTTTCTAAAGTCCTTTCCAGTTTCAAATCAATGATACTATTTTTTTCTTACCACCTCCTGGAATTAAAAATGTTGATTTTTGAATTTTGATAGCTACACAGTAGGTAGAGAGTGGGAAGAAGAGTTAGCATTAAGTTGTAGAAATACCCTGAGTTAGGAAAAAGCCCCTTCAGTTTTGGGACCTTCAGATTATTTTATTGTGTAAACTCAAGACTTTTAAGCTACATTATCACTTCACAACCAATAGACAAAGATGAATAATACACCGTGGTAACTAGGTGGTTGCAATGGATAGAGTGCTGAGTGTGAAGTCAGGAAGTTTGCCTCAGTTTCCTCATCTGAAAATGAGCTGGATAGGGAAATGGCAAACCAGTCCAGTGTCTTTGTCAACACGACCCCAAATAATCATTAAGAGTCTGACATGACTGAAATGACTGAAGAACAACAAAATAATTCACCATCTCTTTTTCTATTGGAATCTTATAATCAATGACTTTTCTTATCGTTTTTGACATCTAGTGTTATATCTTTCTCGCTCTTCTGTTCTCTCCCTTTTATCAAGGTTTTCCTTCTCCCCTGAATATTTCTATCCTAAATCCAGTTGAGGTATCTATCTATCATCTATCTAAACATATGTATGTATATGTATATATATATATATGTATATATATATATATATATAATGTTTTATTGATTTTCGCACCTCACTAACTTCCCAGTAATACTCTCTCCCTCATTTGAGTCAAACAAAAACTGTTTAGTGAACCAGTCATGGCAATTGCATCTGACATTATATGTACCATTCTGCACCAGAAGTCTACCACCTCTTTAACGTGTCAGAGGATGTGTATTCTTCAGAAATGTATATTCTTCCCAATTCAATCACAAATGATAATTAGGGTTAGGGAAAGATTACTGATTTCTTGAGGGATATTTCTAGAGAAGTCCTGGATATGTTTATTAGACTTTTTGATCAATCACAGTATTAAATCATTCATATATAAATTCAGAGCGAATTTCTGCGAATCACAGAAGTTGTTTTCATATACACACAAATTTGGCTTAGCATTTTGCTTCTGCTGAACTAGTTACAGAAGAGGAAAAAATGTCACAATTCAATAATATATTAATGGAGTATTAATGCTAGCCACTAAAACTGCTTTTTGTATTAGAAACACAACCTACAAAAACAATGGTGTTGCAATCTTAAGAAATGAAAAGCTGAACTTGATTGTTTTTCATATTTAGCTAAGGATTAGATGACAAGCTTAATTTGTTGCTATTTTTATTACCCTCTAGTATACTGCTATGATATGGGCTGTTTATATAGATAGCACGGAGGTTAATTCAGACCATTGCATGGTGCTGGTTTATGCCTTGTAATCAGCAGCCAATATATAGGACGATCCAAATTGAAAACAATGTAAATTCGCCAAGCCAGCTTAATTCCTGCCAAGAAAGAATATTCCTTAAAGCCATATTTTAAAGTTTATTAGGTTAGATGGGCAACTCCATTCTGTAAATACTCAGCATGAGAAATCCTTGAAGTTTGAAAGTTACTGATTGTATGTTCTCTTTTCAAAATCTCTTAAACAAAAGAATACGTTTATAATAATTTCATTTCCTTTATGAAAGTGACTTAATGAGTTAAAAAGAAATGAAGTCAGGCAAGGAGAGAGCTGTTTTCTACTCAATCTTTTTTCATTGCCAAAGTCAAGTTTAAATGCAGTTCAAATGCCAATACTCTGCCACAGCTTTTCAGGATTAAGCCTGATTACAGCAACATTTCTCTACTTGCCCGATACACAAATTCTTGTCAAAGCTATCTCAAAAACCAGCAAACTGTTTCATCTTGGAGGTGAGAAAGCCGGCTGCTGAGTTTTTATTGCAGGGTAGAAAATGTATTTACTTAATACGAGTAGGGCAGAATCTATAACAAGCTTTCTGATTGGCTTTGGGCACATTTTCATGTGAGCATTTGAGGCTGTAAGAGGGGAAATTTAAACCAAGCATTTTTCTTTTTTGAATGTGTTTTTACCTAAGTAGATATGTTTCCTGAGCGAAAAATGTTTTCTGTCACTTTGTGATGTGTGTGTGTGTATGTGTGTATAATGTTCTGTTGGGTCATAATTATTGTTTTCTGCTTGAATAAAAAGTCTAATTTCAGAAGAACTCACCTAATATGCCACTATAGTAATAGTAGTAATATCTAGCATTTATATAACTCATTAAAGCTTGCTAAGCACTTTACCAGAATCTGCTTTTACCTTTACAACAACCTTGGGAAGAAGATGCTGGGTTTTGTTTGTTTGTTTGTTTTGTTTGTTTGTTTGTTTGTTTTTTTTTTACAAATTTTCTAAATGGGGAAACTGAGGCAGGTGAGTTAGGGGATTTGCCCAGAGTTGCTTAGCTAGAAAATGTCTGAGACTGTATTTGAACTTAGATATTCTTGACTCTAGGTCAAGCATTATATCCACTGTGCTACCTAGCTGCCGAATTATATTTAATTGTATTTATCTCTTGAAAAGTGCCAAGTGAGAGGTAATAGTATAATAGAAAGTATCGTATGAGTCCTGGATTCAAATTTCTGTTCTGATATTTGCCAGTTATGAAAAGCAAAATATTCTGTCTTCCTGAACTTCAGTTTCCTCATCTGTAAAGAGCAGATAATAACCCAGCTACTTTATGTTTGAAGAATGCTCTTTGTCAAGTTTTAAGTGCTACCGACATTATTCTTACTGAATAAAGAAATCCTTTGACAAGTGTTTTGCACAATGAGGCTCTGTTCGTTATATTTAATAAATGCTTATGGATTAGTTGCTTGTTTAACTGTGCTATATATTCTTTTCATATGTTGAATAGGAAGTGATTCAAACTTTTCAGAGTCAATTCTAATATAGATCTGCCAATGATCTACATCTGTCATTTAATCTATGTATACTGAGGCACAGAGCTTGCATGGACTTTATGAGACTCTTTAGGACTTATCCAGTAAGTCATAGATGGGTTGCCAACTGCCTCCATGGAGGAAATTTCCAAACCTGGAGTTCCCCACACTAGTGAAATGTATTTTCATATATAGTTGGTAAGAGAATGATTGCCATTCTGGTGCCTAATAATGTTAATCTATCTTTTAAAAAAATTACATTGTTCTTGGAAGGACTTCTGTGTCTTAATTTCTATAAAAGGGGACTCCAACCCTTTGCCATGCAGTAGGTCATTCTGTAGAATGGACTTTATAAATCATTAGCCTACTTTAATGGAACATTGAACTAGAAGCCAAGACACACCAATGTAATAATAATAATAAAGAAGAAAGAAAGAAGGAGGAGGAAGAGGAGGAGGAGGAGGAGAGGGAAAGGAGGAGGGAGAAGAGGAGAAGAAGAAAAGGAGGAGAAGAGGTAAAGGAGGAGAAGAGGGAAAGGAGGAGGAGGAAGAGAAGAGGGAAAGGAGGAGGAGGAGGAGAAGAGGGAAAGGAGGAGGAGGAGGTGAAGAGGGAAAGGAGGAGGAAGAGGATGAGGAGCAGAAGAGGGAAAGGAGAAGGAAGAGGAGGAGGAAAAGAGGGAAAGGAGGAGGAGGAGAACAATATTGTCACTGCTGAGGATTAATTTGAAGAAGAAAATGTCTCTGAAGGCACTGGCCCATTCAGCCTCAACTGGCATTGAGAGGAGTTTACAATGAAGTGAACTGATGGCGAGTGAAGTCTTGTTCCTGATGTAAACCTGGCACCTGATAAAACTTATTAGGTGAATCTGTACTTATAAGATAGTTCTCCTATGAAACTGTAGTCAGGTGGCTGCCAAGAAATCAGCATTTAACATAAGAAAGGAAATGCAATAGTTTTGATTCATTCCACTTGAGGGTAAAGAGAAAAGAAAGGGACATAGAGTCAATGTTCTTTCCATAAATAGTCTCTTAGAGACAGTGTGACAGAGGGATTAGGAAGACCTGAATTCAAATCCTGCCTCTGATTTACTGGCTCTGTGACCTTGGACAAAGCCTTTTATTTCTGTTCTACAAAGAACTTTGTCGGTTACCCTTGAATTGCTGATGGGCGGAAGGAGCTCTCACACCGGGAATTTCCCAAGCCAATGAAATCAACAGTTGGATGAAAAAACAAATTTAGACTTTTGCCTTAATCCTTTAGACATTTGGGTTTATGCATAAAAAGGCTAAGGTGGATCTCCCTAGTATTTTTTAAAAATCAAAATAAAACTATAGACCTCAAGGCAATATATTAATTTACTATCAACAGGAAATGAATTATTTCACAAGCTAGAGCAATGTACTTTGAGATTCAACCTGTTTGAGGTCATTTCAGTCCCTTCTTTTGCTCCTCCAATCTTGAATTAATTGGAAGAAAAGCTTGCATGTGTTTATGTTTTCCTTGGAATTTTCTTGCTAATCCCCTCAATGCCCCATTTGCTTTTTTTTGTGGGTAGGCACGCCATTGATGTTAGTCATGAAAACTGAGCTCTCTGACACTCATGGTCACTCTACAAAAACATTCAGATGAGAGATCCAGGCCTGATGAACTGAACATTGACTGCAGTGTAGGAAGTGAGAAGGTCTGAGGCTCCAGGGAGAGATGGTGAGAACTGAGCCCAACCCTCATCATGCAAGTGGTTTTACTTTGGGATTTTCTAAATGAATAGACCTGAAATTGTTGTGAATTTTTAATGCATTATTTGTGTATGGGCCTCTTTAGCTTTTAAAAATACATGAAAGGACGGGAATTGTCCCCAAGGATCAGCTGACAATAGGAGGAAATAGTAATTAAGCACCAAAAAAAAAAAAAGAAAATGATACATTTACACTGGGGTTAATAAAAATAAATGCTCTACAATTGTCAGAAAGGCATTTGTTATTTTCAGAATAGCCAGAGATCTCTTTTTTTTTCATTATAGCTTTAATTTAAGTAACATGATAAATAATGGTAAATTGAACTTTATTATGTATTCATGAAATGCAGTTTAATACAATTGTTATTTCTGGCATTTGTGGTTTAAAGATATTCCCTTATGAGGGGATGTTATTTTTAATGTGCAAATGCAGAAATAATGACCTACAGTTTCACTGGCGAATTAGGGCTGAGATTGTACACAGACAATAAAGAATCCTTTCCTTTATGAAAATCTTGAGGACATCCTTTAAAAATTCTGCATTAAGCAAATTATTTTTAAGGGCCCCCATCCCACAGTCACTGAAGGGAAAAGAATTAAGTGTCCAAGAGTTTTGACATGGGAATGTCTAGGAAAAACCCAAAACAAAACGATAATTTAAAAAAAGAGCAAAAATAGCCTCACTTACTGTGTACAGGTTAATGAAAGTGTCTGAAGTTTAAAAGGACCAGGTTCAAAACTCACCTGAATGGATGCCTTTTTGGCCAGCCCCTACTCAAACTCTGGGATTCAGAAGAGGGAAGCAACTTAGTGATCTAGGCTGAGCAGCTATCAGCCCCTGGGGAGAGAGAATGGAGACAGTCAAGACAAGGATTGGTGGTCCCCCTTCTCATGTTTCCCTCTGTCTTGATTCTTTTCAGGCTGGGCAGCCCCTTATGTCAGAGAGTGATGGGAAGGAAGGAAGCACAGGCACAAGACTCCTAGGAAGCCCTAGCTCTGCTTCTGTAAGATTGGGATGAATGTGAATCTGGAAGAGTCAAGAGTGGCTTCTCTGGGGCTCAGCTCTGAGAAAAACACTCGCGCTCTCTCTCTCTCTCTCTCTCTCTCTCTCTCTCTCTCTCTCTCTCTCTCTCCCCTTCCTTCCCTCCCTTTTCCTCTTTCCCTTCTTTCCTCCATCTTTCCCTCCTTCTCTCTCCCTTCCTTCCTTCCTTCTCTCTCTCATCATCTCCCTCTTTCCCTCCCTCCCCCTTCCCTCCCTTTCTTCTTTTCCCCTCCCTCCTTCCCTCTCCCTTTCCCTCTTTCTCCCTCCCTCCCCCTCTCCCTCTCTTTCTCCCTCTCCCTCTCTCTTTCTCTCTCTCTCCCTCCCTCCTCTCTTTCACTCCCTCCCTTTTCCCCTTTTCCTCCTTTCCTCCATCTTTCCCTCCTTCTCTCTCCCTTCCTTCCTTCTCTCTCACCATCTCCCTCTCTCCCTCC
>JAJPUD010001684.1:97517-162843 GCA_023553655.1 Myrmecobius fasciatus | reverse complement strand
TCTTTCTTTCTTTCTTTCTTTCTTTTTCTTTTTTTCTTTCTTTCTTTCTTTCTTTCTTTCTTTCTTTCTTTCTTTCTTTCTTTCTTTCTTTCTTTCTTTCTTTCTTTCTTTCTTTCTTTCTTTCTCTCTCTCTCTCTCTTTCTTTCTCTCTCTCTTTCTTTCTTTCTTTCTTTCTTTCTTTCTTTCTCTCTCTCTCTCTCTTTCTTTCTCTCTCTCTTTCTTTCTTTCTTTCTTTCTTTCTTTCTTTCTTTCTTTCCTTCTTCCTTCCTTCCTTCCTTCCTTCCTTCCTTCCTTCCTTCCTTCCTTCCTTCCTTCCTTCCTTCCTTCCTTCTTTCCTTTCTCCATCTCTTTTCCTTTTTACAATAGATGATTTTCTGGGAACAGAAAAGGGGAAGCTATATTTGGAAATGAAAGTGCTATAAAAACAAAAGCATGCACAAAAAAGTTTTAAAATAAAGAGAAATCTTTTTGTGTTGACTTTGCTTTTACCAATCTGCTGCCATCCTCTATCCATCCAATTGAAAGTGAACTCCTTCAGGTGAGAGACTGTTTTCATTTGTCTTTGCTGTCCCAGTGACTACCGCAATGCTGGTCCCTAGGTCTGCAGGTATCTCTGTATTTTTTAAAAAATAAATTGAATTTCAAAAATAAAATCTATATAGTCTTTGGGCTAAAATGAGCTAATAATATTTACATAATTTGAAATGTAAAAATCACAAATATTTTGAAATCTCTAGAATTTCTTTGGGAATGAGTGGAGCCTCTTTCTTCTAACTTTTACTGTCCTAGCTCCTTCAATTTTACCTTTGAAGAGGGAAGATCATAAATGTTCTTCATTCTCTCATTTTCTCAGACAGGACCACAAGCAAAGCTCATAGGAATCTCTTGGGAAAGGATTTTTAAAAATTTAGAAGGAGTTGATGTAAGCAGACTGTTTGAGGGGGAGTCAATAATAAAAGTGAATTTTCATGTTTCATAGATATTACTTTAGCCATTTAGTAATGTATACATTACTATAGATCCCCCCCCATCATGATCTCCAAATATGTGAGACTCATGGCTTCTGCAATATGAACTTGGCAACATTTTTGCTCATGTTTCTGCAATAAAGTATTTTAAAGATACACCAGACTTATTGACTCATCTTTGAACTGACTGTAGCAGAGCTGGGACTAGAGAACAAATAAATCCCAGACACAAAAGACTCGTAATAACTGTGTGAGACCCACTTCCCCAGTGGAGATCCTAGAATTACCAACTGGAATTTCTAATAGCCTTTGTTGAAAATGCTTCATTTTAGGAAGTCAAGCAACTGGGATTCTGGGAATGTGGGCATCTTCTCATTAGTGGAGTTCATAGTTCTTCAATGTCTTAGGAGAGGTTGTCTTAGAAAGTAGATATGGACAAAATATTCATTATTCTATAGCTTACCAGGAAATGAACCCTTCTCACTTTAGCCAGTGTAGTCTCAGAGGACAGACATACACTTTCATGGCATTGTGAGGATAGCCTTTCTATCATGGTACATCAGTGAAGGTTATGAAAGGACTTTATAGGACTTTAGTAGAAGTTACTAAAGATGCTACTTTCACATTATTATGAATCTATGTGTTTTTGAATATTAAAATGATAAATATTTTGGGGGAGGAAGTTTAGACTTGAGTGGAAACTTTTGGCAAATAAACTCCATCTATCATGCACATCAGCACCTGCTCTGTATCTTGGTCTTAAAGAAATTCACATGGGATTCTGAGAGTTTGCCCAGGATCTTACAGTTAATATATATCAGAGGTAGCTCTCAAATTTAGGTCTTCCTTATTCTGAGGATGACTCTTTTTTTTTCTCCTAAAAATTTCCACATTCATCATGCTGCACCAGAAAAATCAGATCCAAAGGGGGAAAATGAGAAAGAAAAAAAAGCAAGCAAATAACAACAAAAAGGAGAAAATACTATGTTGTGATCTACATTTAGTCCCCATAGTTGTCTCTCTGGATGTATATGGCTCTCTCCATCATAAGTCTATCGGAATTGTCCTAAATTATCTTATTGTTGAAAAGAGTCAAGTCCACTGAGGATGACTCTTGATCTGCTGTGCTGACTCTCTACCTGTATAATACACGTGGAGGTGTTAATATAGATAGCAACCTTAGATAACTCTAATAGGAGTTTGTATTATATTATATTATACAATACAATAATATACCTAAGAGACAGTAGATACATACAATAACATACCGTTTTATCACCCGAGGTGGAAATAATATGGAAGGCACATGGGATGCATTCCAGGACTTTAAAAGAGGGTGTGGGGGGCCCATACAATGAAAGATTCTTGAAGCATCAAATGTGTCAGAGAATTTAAAATATGCATCTCACAGTCTGGGGGGGCAGGATTTAACAATTAGGATTCTTTTGGAACAGAGAAAACCTCCTCACATGGGAAAGCAAAATCCCCCAACTTAATCTCTTGTGCCTCTTGCCCAAGACAAGCTAGTGCCATGGAAAGGATGCTGAATTTGGAATCAGATTTCTGTTTGAATCCCAGCTCTGTTGCTAATCATTCAGATCATTTCACCCTGAAGGATGTTGTTTTCTCATCTGTAAAAAGAAAGACCTTAATGACCTCTAAAGTCCTTCTAGGGTTTGGGTCCTAAGATTCTTATGACATTTAAATATGATTTCATCATTGGGGGAGGGGAAATCCTGTATGACAATTCTTTCTGCTGATGTAGATCCATTATTATGTATGTTTACAAAGATAAGTGCAGAGATGATATGGGGCTTACCCAGTATCAGCCAGGGATACAAGAAAAATAAATGCGTAAATGTAAATAATGTCCTGATGGAGAGAATAGCTTTACAGAGGGCTGAGAACTTGCCTTTTTAATTAATTTTGAGTGATGGCCAGGAAGTTCCAAAATCCATTAGGACACATAATGCTGTAGGAAGAGAAATAGTATAGTGAAAAATAGTAGGGTATAGTGGAAAAACCAATACAAACAAATTACCTGATTGGAAGCCCAAGTGCCAGTTCTTCCACAAACCAATTGTGTGACAATCTTGAGAATTCTTTGAATCTATGATTTTATAAGTATATATATATATATATATTATATATAAGTATAAAAACCAGTTATTGATGCTCTAACATTGCTGTTGATTCCCAGTAAATTCCCTTCCTGGTAGGACCAGGCAACTGGGTGGGACAGTGGATAAAAGGATGGATTGGGAAGACCTGAGATGAAATCTAGCCTCAAACATTAATTAGCTGTGGGGGCAGCTAGGTGGTGCAGTGGATAGAGCACCAGCCCTGAAGTCAGGAGGACCTGAGTTCAAATATGGTCTCAGACACTTAACATTCCCTAGCTGTGTGACCCTAGGCAAGTCACTTAATCCCAATTGCCTCCCCAAAAAGCAAAAAAAAAAAAAAAGTAAACAAACAAAAAAACCCCATTAATTAGCTGTGTGACCATACACAAAACATTTAAACTCTGCCTTCCTCACTTTCTGCATCTGTGAAATGGAGATAATACTAGCAGCTACCTCCCAGGGCTGTTGTGATGATGAGATGACTTGAAAAGTACTTTGTAGACCCTAAAATGCTAAATAAATGCTCATTGGTATTATAACAAAGAAATTCAGCAAACTCAATCAAATGTTCACTCATTGTACACCTGTTGTTCACCTGCTTCCTAACTCTAATCTTGATTTCATTTAAGTCACAACTAAAACCCCATCTTCTGAGGAAGTCTTTTCTAGTCCCTCTTTATTCAGTGCCTTCTCTCGATTACTTTGTACTTATCTTGTAGGTAGCTTGCTTTGTATATACTGCTTTGCATGTTGTCTCCCCCATTATATTGTAAGTTCCTTGAGGATAGGAGCTATTTTTTTGCCTTTTTGTTTTGCATTCCTGGCACAATACCTGGCAAAACAGGAAAGGAGTTCCTTAATCATTGTTTGTTGATTGATTTATGACCACTGCATTGATCTGAGTTCTTCAGTTTTCATTTTATCATGGTCACTGTGTACGTTCTCTCAATTTACATGCCTCTATATTTATTTGAATCTGTTTATCAGCAAAGATTTTTTTCTATGCTTCTTTCCATGCAACAAATAGTTCCTTTTTATCTCCCTGAAATTCATTGTCATTTCCCTTTCCACATCCCTGGGCTTCTGGTTCAAGGGACACAATTTTGAAGCAATCCCTATGGGATAAACTGATTCAACTTGGAAAAAAACACCCTGTTTCATATCTGAGCAATAGACTGGTTTAATTATCATCTTTTTGAGTACTTTTGGGTTGAGAATACTCCCTTATTATGGATGAGGTGCAAGTGTGATCAATAATATTTCTTTTAGAACAAAATCATGATCCTGTTGAGGTGCTTTGAGATACGGGACTCCAAGAGGATGGAGTTGATGCTTTCTGACTGGCTTCACTGTTAGAACCTAGAAAAAGGATCGTCCCCTCCATTTTTTCTCTCTTGCTTCTTTTTTTTTTCTTTCTTTCTCCAGAATTGAATCAAGCAGTAAGCATTGATTGAGAGTTCTTAATAAGCTAGTCACAGTGTTAACGACAAACCAGTCCCTGTCCTCAAGGAGCTTACATTATATAGCAGACCTTACACTTGAGACTCTCTCCATCCCTTCTTCAAACCTCCAGGATTTCAAACACAATTAAAGATAACCTGAGGTTTATGGGCAGCTAGGTGCTGCAGTGGGTAGAGCACCAGGTTTGGAATTAGGAAGACTCATCTTGGTGAGTAGAAATCTGGCCTAGACACAAGTTGTGTAACCCTGTGCAAGCCACTTTGTTGACCTTAGTTTCCTCATCTGTAAAATGAGTTGGAAAAGGAAATGGCAAACCGCTTTCTTTGCCAAGAAAACATCAAACGCGGTCATGAAGCATTAGACATGACTGAAAAATGACTCAATAACAACAAGGTGCATAAAGCAATCAATCTTCAGATTAAATGTACACATATGAAAAAAGTCAACGGGACTTACATGATAACATTCATTTTGAATATTTCAGCATGTGATGTACACAACGGCAGCACTAATATTCTTTTTGGCGTTGACTGCATTTTTTATGATTTGAGATTTTAAAAAATGTCCAACAGAAAGTTATTGACACATGGCATGGAAATCAATGAATATTTATTAAGCGCCTACTCTTTACCAAGCACTGGTACATGAGCACTGCAACAGTGGAAAATACACTGAATTGAGTCAAGGGACATGGGTTCCAATTTTGATTCTCCCACTTACGATTTGTGTGCATTGGAAAATCCTTTATCCCCTCTGAGCTTCAATTTCCTAATTTGTAAAAAGAGGTATGTAGGAGAAGTCAAAGCAATCTCTCACATCCTTTAAATCCTCTAAATTTATGATTCTATTGTGGGAGAGGCACCTTTCTGGGGATGAAACCCAGATCCTCCATTCCTAGATCTTTAGTGGGAAGGGACTTAAGAAGTCATCAAGGTCAAGTCCCTCATTTTACAGAGAAGGAAACTGAGTCTTAAGGAGATAGAAAGATTTATCCAGGGAGTAAATATGGAAGCAGAATTTGAACCCAGGAATTCTGACTTCAGAACAAATACTCCCTCATTCTGACTACATGATCCTTAGCTTTAGTTTCTTTATCTATTAAATGGGGATTGTAATACAACATGACTTACTGCATTGAGTTGTTGTCAAAGTAATAATTTATTAAATCTTAAGTGTACATAAATGTGAATTTTTATCATTACCATATATTAGAGAAATGACTCCATTGCCATTCAATTGATGAAAAGTAAGTCTTGGGAAGATTGTTTATGCCTCAGGTAATCCTATCCAAAAAACATTTTATTTCTTAAAAAATAAAAAAGATAAGATCCAAAACTTAACAAATAGCCCACTCCCAAAGAAGTTTATATATATATATATATATATATATATAAAGAAAAGAAGGATTCTATGTCAAACTAAAATTATAAACATATAAAGTTTGCTTGTTTTAAAAATATGTGTTATAAATCCAATGTCACTTTCAATTCTTAGTCTCCCATATACAAGCATATATATATAATATATGTATATGTATATATATATATATATACACATATATACCTAGTATACACAAGACTCTATGCTAGGAGCAGCTAGATGGCACAGTGGACAGAGCACTAGCCCTGAAATCAGAAGGTCCTGAGTTCAAATTTGGCCTCAGAGACTTAATATTTACTAGAGACTTAACACCCTGGGCAAGTCATTTAACTCCAATTGCCTTTCAAAAAAAGATTCTGTGATAGCTTCTGGGGACATAAAGTCAAAATTAAAGACCAATGGCAGGGGCAGGGGCAAGAACCAGGTAAGTGCTGTATGTTCATTTGAGGAGGCAGAGAAATTTAACATCTAGAAGATTGGAGAAAGTCCATAGGAAATGATAGGTAAGGTGAGCTTTAAAGGAAGTTAGAGATTCTGGAGGTGATCCATCCAGGTATGGGGAATACCCTGATCAAAGATAAAGATGAGAGATGGAGCCTTGAATTCAGGAAACAGCAAAAATCTGATTCTATCATAAGGAAGACGGCATGAAAGAGAGTAATGGAGGAAATCGAAGTGGAATATCAAAGAAAGAATGAGGAAAAGAGAGAAAGAGAGAGACAGAGAGCCAGAGCCAGAGATAGAGACAGAGACGGAGGCAGAGACAGAGAAAGAAAGAACCAGGAAAGTTGAAATTTGTGGGAAAGGTTGGTTGTCTTGTTGGGTTGGAGAACAAAGTTCTCCTTAGAGGAGAAACCCAGTTTGACCTTGTTACTCTGTGCTCCACCTCTGTTGTTATCACTCTCTTAATATTAAGAGCAAAGAGAGGAAATCTAGATGATTTCCTATGTCATTTCAGAATAAAGAATTTCAGTCCTTCAAGGAGTTGAATTTTCCACTCATTCTTCTCATAGCCCGGCACACAAAAACATCCTAGAATTCCATTTTTTGCAATCTTTTCATACTTATAGAAAACCCCCCAAATATCCCAGTAGATATCTAGAACTATCAAATTCATTAGTATTCTTCCAGTGAATTTCTCTCCCATGTTTGATTGCTCTCAGCAAGAAAATCCAAAGTGAGTTCATCCAACCAGTACCAACCTGAAAAACATATGTTATTTTATAGGAAAAACACATGTATTCAATTACCTTATTCTCTTTTGCTTTCTTCATCATAAAATCCCAAAATGTGGGCCTACAGGGATTGTCCAGCCCTTCTAGTTCTTATTCTGCCCATGAAATTTTGTGGTCTTCTCTTCAATAGCCAAGGTAGACCACATGGAGAGTTGGTCTGCCTGTAGACCGAGTCACTTTGTGCTGTGTCATCCCAGGAAATAGCTGCTTGTCCAAGATGAGCATCCTGATGCTGAGACTAAAAATACTTGTGTCATTCATTGAGCTGCTATGGGAGAGGGACGTTGCACAGTTTTTTATTTTCTAAGAGTCAGAGTGTTTTTAGTTTCAGTTTGCAAGATGTAGCTCATCCTTTTGAGCCTGAACAGTGATTCACATGTTTTTTGTTGGTTTGTTTTTAATGATCCTTCACATTAAAGCCATTAAAGCAGTGATGGAGTCTGAGGACCAGCATTTGAATTTACTAACTTCCTGGCTTTGGCTGTCTCTTCTCCTTTCTGGATTTGTGTCTAGATGATGGGGTTGGAGCAAATGATTTCTAAACTTCCTCCCACTTCGATCACTCCTAAGTCCCCATAAGGCAATAAGCCAAATTTCCATGGCAGGAGCCCTTCCTTGCACACCTGGTTTTATTTTTATTCCAACCACAGATCTAAGTAAAGAATGATTTCTCAGGGGTTCAGGCAGATTCTTGGATAGATTTTTTAAAATAATGATAATCAATAGATCTATAGAATGCCATGAGTCAATAAACTGTGTCTCACTGCATCAGGAGGTTGGCTTTCTGACATGGCATTATGGGAACTATTGAGAGTGAAGGGAATACAGGCAAAGTCAAAAACTCAGGGGATTTGGGCAAACTCTTAGATGTGTCACCAAGAATGGAGGGACACTGCAAAGTGAGGTAAGCTTATGAAAGTGAACACCAAATTGCCCTAATAAGTAATCTAAAAGATAAATAAAAATCCTTCTGTGGATTGATACTTACAAGAGCTAATTGGTAGGTGTTTTCCCAAATGTTAGCTTTGAAAAATATTGACATATTGCTGGATTATTTTCAGAGAGTAATGAACTCAGATTTCCTTCTTTTAAATAAAAAAGGAAAGAAATGAGCACCACCTGTAGGAAGGAATCTGGATGAAATAATACAAAAATAAAAATAAAATAATAAAAATATAGCATAAGAATATGGATTTTTGAAAGACATTGTGACATAGTGGATAAAGTTCTGAACTTGAAGTGAGGAAGATCTGGGTATAAATCCTACCTTTGATACATTCTGGCCACATGACCCTGAGCAAGTCACTTAACTTTTTAATATAATGCCTGAGGTCCTAAAACTGTAAATTACCTATTAGTTATTGATTTTCATTGGCAGGTAAAATTTCCATGGCAGGAGTCCTTCATAAAAGGCAATCACAAGTCCTTATTCAGATTCTACATGTATGTCAAATACAACAGACATACATATACTGTGTACAACCCAGGTACACACAGCATCTGCATCCATGTATTATATGTACATATGTATATGTACTTGCACGTGTATTGTATGTACATAAACATATAATGTAAAATAAGGCTTTTGGAGAAGATGATTTCTAAGATTCCTTCCCCTTCTATCATAAAGCAACAAGATTGCTAGGTTTGCTTCCTTGAATTTCTTGTTTCATTAAAAAATAAATTTTACATTTTATATAAACAAATACTATATATACACTTGTGTAGGTCTGTGCACACACACATAATTTTGTGTGTTCATTGAAGTTGCTTTACAAACCACATGGCTCAGTAGAAAAAGAAGTGACCTTATGTCAGAGGACCTGAGCTCAGCTCATGTGCCCCTTATGAGTCTTACCATCTATAGGACATTGGCAATATCACTTAATCCAAATCTGACACCCTGATTGCTGAATATCTCAGGGCAAGTATTGTGAGTTGGGAGAGCTGAGTATTTTGGCAATTGTAGTTTTCTCATCCCCTTCTTTTGAATTTAGAGAGTGGGTGGGGACTATAGTTCTCAAGATACCCAGTTGTCATGGTTTGCATTTGCTCTTGAGATAAAATAAAGTAAATAGAGATTCTTCCTCAGAGTTCACATTTGCCTTAGAGGTTTCAGGAGAAGTGTTACATTTGGAGAAGATTGAGCTTAGATTTTTTTCTTCAAATCCATTCTTGTGATTTCGTTGGTGCAGGAAATTTCCAATAAGGAAACTTCATCTACCAATGCAGGTTAACAGCTTTTCTTCATTTTATAGTTACACATCCAAAAAGGGATAAGGAGCTCTTTGTATTAAAAAAAATATTCATAGTAGCTTTTTTGTGGTCACTAAGAATTGGAAATTAAAGGGATGCCCATCAATTGGGGAATGGCTAAACAGGTTGTGTTACATGGTTGTAATGGAATATTACTGGTTTCGTTTCATTTTTTTCTTCCATTTTATTTTTTATAATAATAGCATCTTATTTTTCAAAATACATACAAAAATAGTTTTCAACATCCACCCTTGTAAAACCTTTTGTTACAAATTTCCCTCTCCCCCCCCCCCTCCCTAAGACAGCAAGCGATCCAATATAGGTTAAATATGTGCAATTCTTATAAACATATTTCTACATTTATCATGCTGCACAAGAAAAATCAGCACAAAAGAGAAAAAATGGGAAAGAAAAAATAAGCAAGCAAGCAAACAAACAACAAGGTGAAAATACTATGCTGTGATCCACAGTCTCCATAATCCTTTTTCCAGATGTAGATTGTTCTTTCCATCACGAGTTTATTGGAATTGCCTCGAATCATGTCATTATTGAAAAGAGTCTTGTCCATCCCAGTTGATCATCGCATAATCTTCTTGTTGCTGTGTTATTGTGCTTATTATGTTATTATGTCTTGTTATTGTGCTATAAAACATGACCAGGAGGATGATTTCAGAAAAACCTAGGAAGACTTAGTGAACTGATGCTAAGTGAAGTGAACAGAACCAGGAGAGTGTTGGATCCAGTAACAGTAATATCGTTTGAGGAAGAATTTTGAATGGCTTAGCTATTCTTAGCAGTATAATTATCTAAAACAATCCCAAAGGACTAATGATGAAGCATACTATCCACCTTCAGAGAAAGAACAGACATTATTTGGATGCAGGCTGAAACATGCTATTTTTCATTTCCTTTCAATTTTTTGTTCAAGTCTTCTTGTACAAAATGAATAATTTGGAAATGTTTTAAATAATTGCACATGTATAACCTATATCTGATGGCTTACTATCTCAAGGAGGAACTTTTGTGGGAGGGAAGGATAGAGTTTGGAACTCAAAACTTTAAATAAAATGTTTAAAACAATTTATCATAAAAAATTCCCTATATCACTGACAGACTAAATGACTTGCCCAGGTTTACACTGCCTGGATATGTCAGAGGCAGGTTTTGAATCCAGGTTTTCTTGACTCTGTAGCCACTTTGTATTCATTATGCTATATTACTTTTTACTTTAGAGATGACAGATTTAATTGCTCTGCATTCACTACTTTCAGCAAATGATTGCTCTAACTAGCCCTTCTTTAAAATGTTAGCCCGCCAAATGGAGGAGAGAGAATTAATATGCATCCTTCATAGGACATCAATATTTGATGGCTGTTTTTATGAATATTAAGGGCAGCTCTGTGAGGCTGAAGTCAAGTTCTGTGGGGGGCAGGCTCCGGTTTTCCATGCAGCTGAATTAGCAATGGAGTGCAGGTGAGATATGACAGCCATGTTCTAGTCCTGGCAGTCACATTCTGTGTCTAAAGAAATGCACTCATACATTAAATGAGCTTGAGGTTGAATGGAACGAATCTGGGGAGAGAAAAAATAAGCTTTGTCTCAAGGGCCAAGGGCTTGGTCAAGATTTATACGAGAACAGTGAGGTTCATTAAATATTTTTCTCCAAAGAGAAAACATCACTTGACCCTCATTCCTTAGGCATATGATTAGAATATCAGTTTTGATCATGTTTAAAAGGCATAATAAGAGCCATGAATCTGAAAAATAAATATCAGAATGCTCTTAAAAGTCAAAATTGACTCATTCTTCAGGCTATAAATTCAATGATCAATACAGGCCACGTGAAAGGCTTGGCTTTTGCAACAATAAATATCCCTCCTGATTCATAAATTATTCCTTTGCCACAAGAGAAGCTTTTGTGGAAGGAAAAAATAAGGCCTAACTAATTACGATATTTATATCTTAGCTTTGAAATTGACTTTAGTAAGTTGTTTGTTTTTATTGGCTTTCTGCAATCTCCTCAGAGGAAGGGTTTTTTTTTCATAAGAATACATTTTCATGATCATTGATTAATGAAAGATCAGGCAAAATTGCTTCTGTTTTTACTTCATCAAGTTAGGCTACAAGAGGATGGCTTTGTCATTGTTTTCCTGAAAACACTCCCCTCTTTTAAGTTTTAGGACTTGAGAAGTATGTCATTGATATTTCAGGACATAATTCTAATTGATTTATTTACCTAGGACTTAAGTCCCTTTTTAAACAAATGAGTGGATTGTAAGGAAATATACCTAAAGAGTTTCTCTTCGCTCCTTACTCTCTTTTTTCAAGTATCTCCTTCTCCCTTGTTGCCATCCTCCTCCTCCTGATATTAGCTAGCATGAGGCAAGATGCACCAGCCTCCCATGGCCAAAGTCATTTGCAAAAGCTAACCTAGTCTTGGCTCCCACTTTTCTTTGAGAACAGATTAATGATTCAAATTCAAGTTCCTGTTAATAATAAACCTGATAAAAGCCACATCAGAAATTTATGCTAGCAATGGCTTTGTTCTGATTTAGTGGACATTTTTGTCCAAGAGCATAAAGATAAAGTTATAGTCTTTTGATTGAACGTGTCTAATTTATATTAGCAATTTCTGATTGTCAGCTCTTAATCTCTCATGTCATGGAAGAGTTAATAGTATCCATTTGAAAAAGATCTCCTCATTTAAAAAATTTACACATTGAGGAAATTCAGAAGCAGTATCCATTCTGGGTTATTATTTATTAAGAAAACAACAATAATAAATATTTAGCATTTATATGGTATTTTGAGCTTTTAAAAAATTTGCATGATCCTTTTAAAAAATAGTATTTTTCCCAAATAGATGTCCACACAATTTTTAGCATTCATTTCTACAAGATTTTTAGTTCCAAATTTTTCTTTTTCCCTTCCTCTTCTTTTCTCCTTTTCTGAAAATAGTAGACAATTTGATAAAGGTTTTACATGTGTTATTATGTAAAACATATTTCCATATTAGTCACAGTTGTGAAAGAAGAAACAGATCAAAAGGGAAAAATATGAAAAAGAATAAAAAAGAAAAACTGCTTTGATCTTTATTCAGAGACCATCATTTCTTTATCTGGATGTGGATAGCATTTTTCTTCATAAGGATTAACGCTTGTTTTGAATCATTGTGTTGCTGAGAGGATCTAAGTCCTTCATCTTGGTCATCACACAGTGTGGCTGATATTGTGTACGAGGTTTTCCTGTACTTGCTCATTTCACTTTGCATAGTTTATACAAGTTTTTCCAGATTTTTCTGAAATCTTCCTGTTCATCATTTCTTATTGGACAATAGTATTCCATTCCATTACTATGCTAGATCTCGTCCAGCCATTTCTCAATTGATAGGCATCCCCTCTGTTTCTGGTATTTTGCCCTCACAAAAGGGGCTGCTATAAATATTTTTACACATGTAGGTCATTTTCCATTTTTAAGTGATCTATTTGGGATGTAGATCTAGTACTGCTATTACTGGATCAAAGGGTATTAACAGTTTAGTTGCCCTTTGTGTATTGTTCCAAATTGCTCTCTAGAATGATTGGATCAATTTACAGCTCCACCAACCACATCATGCCCAACATTTATCATTTTCCTTTTTTTGTCACATTAGCCAATCTGATAGGTATGAGGTGGTACCTCAGAGTTGTTTTACTTTAAGATTTAAGATTTACCACCATTGATCAGAAAAATGAAAAATAAGACAACTCTGAGATACCACTACACATCTCTCAGATTGACTAAGAGGAAAAGATAATGATAAATGTTGGAGGGGATGTGGGAAAACTGGGCCAACTAATACATTGTTGGTGGAGTTGTGAACTGATCCAATCATTCTAGAGAGCAATTTGGAACTATACCCGAAGGGCTACCAAACTGTCCATATCCTTTAATTCAGCAATACCAGTACTAAGTCTGTATCCCAAAGAGATTTAAAAAATTGGAAAGGACCCAGATGTGCAAAAATGTTGATAGCAGCTGTTTTTGTAGTGGCTGCTGGAAATTGAGTGGCTGCCCATTAGTTGGAAAATGGCTGAATAAATTATGATATAAGAATGTTATGGAATTCTATTGTTCTATAAGAAATGATCAGCAGGAGAGACTTACATAAACTGATGCTAAGTGAAGTGAGTAGAACCAAGAGAACATTGTACACAGGAACAAGATTATGATGATCAATTCTGATAGATGTGGCTCTTTTCAAAAGCAAGGTGATTTAGGCCAGTTCCAATGATCTTGTGTTGAAGAGAGCCATCTGCACCAGAGAGAAGACTGTGGGAACTGAGTGTGGATCACAACATAAGATTTTCACCTTTTTTGTTGTTGTTTGATTGCATTGTTTTTTTTTCTCATTTTTTTCTGTTTTGATCTGATTTTTCTTATGCAACATGATAATTGTGGAAATATATATAGAAGAATTGCACATATTTAATGAATATTGGATTACTTGCTGACTAGGGGAAGGAGTGGGGGAAGAAAGGGAATAAAAAATTTGGAACACAAGATTTTGCAAGGGCGAATGTTGAAAATTATCTAGGCATATGTTTTGAAAATAAAAAAAAAGCTTTTAAAAAGATTTAAGATTTACTTAGAATCATTTGATCCTAACAACAACCCTGTGACATAGGTGCTATTTTTATCCCTATTTTACAGATGAAGAAGCTAAGGCTCAGAGGGATTAAATCATTTACGCAGGGCTACACAACTGGTTAATGTCTTAGACAGGACTTGAAGTAAATGTTCTTGACTCCAAGTTCAGCACTCTAGAGGTTAAGGAAGTTAATGGAAAAAGAAGATAGTATAAGGTCTATAAACTACTTCCTTCTTCTGGGAAATCAGAATTATTTCAGAAATGGGGAGCTTTGTTTATTGGGAAAAGATTTGGGAGTTGGTTCTTTAGAAAGAACTTATTGAGTAGCTAGGCTTTAGATAGAGAAAGTTCTAAAAGAACTTAGAGGAAGTATTCTAGTTTGAAGAATGTGTGGGGTAGGGGTGGAGGACACTATTCACAGAAATTTGATATTTGAAGGAAATATGGTATGGTGTATAAAATATGAAGTAATCAGATTGTGATCATAGATATGTAGCTAAAAAAGATCCTAGAAGTCATCATATCCATTCCTCATTTCACAGATGAGAAAATTGATAATATGAAAAGTACTTTATAATATGATTATTTAATACTGTGACTATGTATTGTAATCATGAATAAAATAAACCTTAATCTTAAAGAAGTAATTATGAAAATAGGATAAAAAGGGGAAAAGTAATAATTTGGCATAAATAAAGGTAATAACTTGAAATAAACAAGAAGGTAATAGTTTGAAATAAATAACTTGAGCATAAAGAAGAAAAAGATAAAAGATAAAAGAAAAATATAAAAAAATAAAAGAAAAATGTAAAAGTAAATGACTAATTGTCATAACATTCCATTGTAAATGGAATGAATTCACCTATAAAAATGGAAGAGGTTAGCATATTGCATTAGAAAATAAAAGTCAACAACATGTTGTTTATAAGGAACACATTTGAAATATAAAGAATCACAAAAAGTTAAAATAAAGAGCTGAAGCAAAATCTGTTATGTATCACACAATCACAAAAAAGCAATGATTGTAATTATTATTTCAGACAAGACAACATAAAAAGTTGTTGTTTGTCCTTTGTTTTCAAAGAGGACCACTGACATCACAATGTTGGGATCAGGATTCAAAGTGTTAATAAAATAGTAAAATAGTAGGTGATGGTTGGATGTCCTGATTTGTGCAAAAACTAGATTTAAATGAAGTAGAGCTTCATTTAATTAAGAGTGTAATACATTAATACATTAATCTTAATACATTAAGAGTGTAAAATCTTCAGCCTCTCTCTCTTCTAGAGTTGCCAAAGTCTAGTAGCAAAATAAAAGTCAAGACAACTGGCAATGACTTGGGATGCAGTGGATATTCTTGGCATCTTTAACACTTGACTATAGCATCTGCTTCAGTTATCTTCATAGTAATTGGAACAAATTGCTCTTATCTGTCCATTTCACTGGAATAAGCCTTTACATGTTTTGGATAGACATCCCTGCATTACTTTGCATGTTGGTTTGAGGCTTGTTGATTACACTCAACCTGATTTAGCCCATCTGCTGAGATGTGCAGTGACCGCAGCATATGGTATATCTTCTTAGAGTCACAGTTGAGATTTGAGTAACAATTAGATATCAAAGATTGATGTGAAACCCTGAAAAAGGCCCAGAAAGTCCTCATACTGCAGGTGCTAATCTTCCCTCAATACCTCATGTACCCCAGCAGAAAAAGTATTTTTAATTACAAGAGATAAAGACAGAAACCATATTTTTCTGAAAGGTCACATAGACACAAATTGATTTAAATACTTAAGATATATATACTCAGTGACAAAACTTCTAAATTCTAAATTTTAAAGGAAAAACTAAAGAAATTTCAAAGCGAAGTACACAATAAAACCATAATAGAGGGATTCTCTGTTTACTCTTATCAGCACTAGATAAATCTGACTAAAAAATAAATAAGATGCTAAGAACCTAAATAGAATAATAGAAAAATTAGATATGGTAGATCTCTGAAAATTATCAAATAGAAGTAGAAAGGATTATACTTATTTCTCAGCTGTGCATGACATTTTATTTTATTTTTTAATTAAAGCTTTTTATTTTCAAAATATATACCTGGATAATTTCCAACATTTGCCTTTACAAAATGTTTATGTTTTAATTTTTTTCCCTCTCTTCCTCCCACCCCTTCCCCTAGATGACAAGTGATCCAATATATGTTAAACATGTGCAATTCTTCTATACATATTTCCATAAATATCATGCTGCACAAGAAAAATCAGATCAAAACAAAACAAAATGCAAACAAACAACAACAAAAGAGTGAAGGTACTATGTGGTGATCCACATTCAGTTCCCACTGTCCTCTCTCTGGTTGCAGATGGCTTTCTTCATCACAAAACCATTGGAACTGGCTTGAATCATTTCATTGTTGATGAAAGACGCCCATCAGTTGGTCATTGTATAATCTTCTTGTTGCCCTGTATAATAATCTCCTAGTTCTGCTCATTTCACTTAGCATCTGTGCAAGTCTCTCCAGACCTTTCTGAAATCTTCCTTCTGATCATTTCTTATAGAATAATAATATTCCATAACATTCATATACCATAACTTATTTAGCCATTCTCCAACTGATGGACATCTACTCAGTTTCCAGTTTCTAGCCACTACAAAAAGGGCTGCTACAAACATTTTTGCACATGTGGGTCTCTTTCCCTTTTTTGTGATCTCTTTAGGATACAGGCCCAGTAGAAACACTGCTAGATCAAATGATATGTTTTTTAACAAAACTTGAACCTCTAAGACTCAATGTCACAAAATTATTGACAGATGAAGGATTTGAAACCAGGTAATTTGACTACAAAGCCAGAACTCTTTTCTCTCTACTGTACTATTTGGCTGAACTAGAAAGAATATAAAAGATAAGTAGCATAAGATAGATTATGGCGATCCCAGAATGGTTAGTTTAAAAGTTTTAATCATATTCTATGATAATAGGAAGACATTGAAATTTTAGAGCAGTTACATGGAGGAGATTCATCTGATAGTACCATATAAAGTGGTTTGGAATGGGAAGAAATAAGTTATTTGGCAATGGAAGAAGTTTCTTTAGAAATTGGTGAGAACTAGTTGTGTGACCCTGGGCAAGTCACTTAACCCCAATTGCCTCAGGAAAAAAAAATAAAAGAAAAAAGAAATTGGTGAGAGTCTGGAGTATGATGGTGGTAATGAGATAGGAAAGAAGGATGTTAAAAAAACTATTGGTCATTGTCTTGATCAACATTTTAATGTCTTTGAAAGTTGTTACTTTTTATAATGTTGTTATAGAAATCATTCTCCTCACTTCACTCTGCATCAGTTCATCTAAGCCTCCCTTGGTTCCTCTGAAAACATCTCCTTGATCATTTTATATGCAATTGTGTATTCTGATGTATTTGCATGCCATATTATGCCCCTGACAGAGGTGTAAACTCAGTATGCAGAATGAGGTAGATATTTTTGGTATAACGAATGTGGGGATATGTTTTACTTGACTATGCATATTTATCATATGCTTTATTTTTTGTTTTTTCTTCACTGAGAAGAAAAGTAGGGACAAAAAGAAAAATGCTTTTACATTTAATTTTAAATTTTGAAATTGTTATTAATATTGATTTTAAAAATAAATTTAAATTTTTGTTTATAAGCTAGTGATACCTTTTTATTTTTATATCACCTTCATTTTCAAAAATATTCATTCTTAGACTTACCCCTTCTCTAGCCAAGGAGCTATCCTTTGTATCCAAGTATAAAGAGGAAAAAAAGGCAATTCAGCAAAACCAAACCATATACTTGTTAGATTTGATTTCTTTGAAGAATTTTGCACCCACATTTCCCAACCTTTGCAAACAAGCAACGGTGATGCATTTTTTTCCCCAAATTACCTCACAGCCAAGCTTGGTCATTACAATTCCATAGCGTCTTCCTTGTTAAGAAAGAATATATTAGGTGGTGACTAGTTGAATATATAGAATTCAAGAAATATGTATTGAATACTTGCTATAGTGGATAAAATGTGGTAGATAATAAAATAAAAGAAATAAATGAATCAATCCCATCCCTGAGGAACTGATGATATAGAAGAAGAAGGAGGAGGAAAAGGAAAAAGAGAAGGAGGAGGAAGAGGAGGAAGAAGAATTAACAACATGAGTGATTCCAAGGCAATTAAGATATTTAGTGGATTAGGATAATCCATAGATAGAAGTGTGCTGCAAGCACATTGTCTCTGATACTCTCTTAACCGTGGACAGCAACGTCTGGAGGTGAGCTGATTGAGTCGTGCTAGGTTTTTTGGTAGTTTTATTAGTCCTTCCTCCTACCCACCTTGAATTTTAAAGGATGCTATGGAAGAGGGAAGCTTCTGATGAAGCTTATATTCGGGGAATTTGTCATTATTTTGTAGTGAAGAGTAAATAGAGTAGTAATTGAATTACTCGGTTGATTAGGGAGTTAATGGAGGACATTGAGACAGGAGGCAGAGTGGAGAGAAGGCTATCTTGGAGTCAGAAGGATCTAAATATAAGTCCTGCTTTGAACACACCTTGGACTCTAGAGTCATTGACCGTTTAAGCAGCCCATACAACTCTTTAAGATTACATATTGCAGAACAGTTACTAATCTGTATTGCAGAAAGGTAAGGGGTGAGCTTCTCCAATTTCCTGCTGAGAAAATCCCATGTTTGAACCACATTTCTTCTTTTAAAAGTGGAGGGAGACTGGGAGCTGTGGTCTTGTAGCACTCCTCATTGGAATGATACTTTTTGTAGCATTACTGTCATGTGTGTGTGTGTGTGTGTGTGTGTGTGTGTGTGTGTGTGTGTGTAAGGGTGTGTTCAGCCAATAGGATGCTTTGTCCTACTACTGAGTGAGCCCACACCCAGCATGGACCAGGATGGAGTAAGTGATGACAAAACTGGGAAGTCCCAGGCAGCCTGGGGCTGTTTACCTGGATGGTACTTGCTCAGCTTGAGCATAAATGGCCTCCATCCTCAGAGTAGGGAGTATACAGGGAGTTCTGACAATGTTGGGAGCAGAATCAGACTTAAAGGATGCTAATAAGTTTGACTTGGAATACATTGAATTTGAGGACATGGCAAGTTATTCAGGTGGACGGTGATAAATCTAGGTTTGGGAATCATGATTGTTGAGGGCTAGAACTGGGAAAAGGGGCCTGAAGTGGCCATAATCCCACAACATCTGCTGAAAATGCTATACTTAGAGAAGTTGTGGCCCAGCCCAGGGATGGGTGATACTAACCTTGCCCCCAAATAGCCTGACCTGGTATGAATCCATGCACCCTTTGGCTAAGAAAAATTTTAAACTCATTCTTTGACCTTTGGGGAAGAGCTCTGGGGGCCCCAGTGAACCTTCTTAAATTGACTTTTCACTTTCTTGCTGGTGAGTTTTATCAGTTTTCTTGCTGGTGACGTTTATCTTTTCCTGTCCTCTGGAATGCTTTTAAACTGCCTACGGGAACAGCTCCTGTGGGATATTGGAATTTGTTTTTAGTGAAAATATTCTTTGTTTGAACTTTGGGATCTGAGGGATCCATTATAAGAAATTGGTAGCCTCCAATCATCATTTGGATGATGACCCAAGCATAGAGACACGATCAGCAGGACAAAGTGAAGGTGAGAATATTGGGGAGTAATGAAATGAGGTTGAGATAAAGTGGAGATCAGGACTTGGAGTCAGGAAGACCTGAGTTTGAGTCTCATCTCAGACACTTTCTAGCTGTGCGATTCTCAGATTCTCATTGGTAAATGGAAATATTAATAGCTTTTACCTAATAGGATTATTTTGAGGATCAAGAAGTTTCTGCCTGCCTTTAAGTTTAAGCCTGCTGCTTGGGTGACTCATCCCAATTTAGAAGGTCTTCCCATCTCCCTGGGGCAGGAGCAGCAGGTCTTTTGTCAGGCTAAATTGCTAGTTAATTTTACAAAATTAACTGGATATTCAATCAAACCAATTAGTTCCCCCAAATGGTTCATACTTTGGCCCAAACACATTAGCCACATAAATGGGTGAAACTTCCCTTCAGTGGAACTCAACACCTGGCTGTTCACATGAAAACCAATAAAAACGCATGCTTTTCTCTGACTCTTTCCTTATCTTTCTGTGTCCTTCGAACTTCACAAATGACTTTTAAATCTCCTTTAACAAAATAAAACGCGCTCATTCTTTCTTCTTTTGGATTTTATAAAACCAACAATATCTAGAGAGAGGCCCTCTGAGAGACCGGTGGGCATGTTCTATCTAGGAGGGGACAAGGCCTCTGGTGATGTATTACCTTCATATGGAAGGCTGGCCAGCTGGCCAGGCCACAGTCCATTTTAATTTATAGTCTATAACATTTTACAGCTGTATTTTCATAGGGATGGATGATTGGCTAGTTTAGCGGGTGTGAAGGAGGGATGTTAACAGGTAAGCTACAAAGCTTGGAGGCCGGGTTTAAAATATTAAAACCATTGTTGCTGGGCGCGTGAGAAGGTGTATCGACAGGACAAAGAACAACTTAGACAGCAAGACAAAGTGATATAAGAACCAAATGCTGATTGATAGAACAGGCCTTGTTCAAGGCCCAGTGTACTTGATTTTCTTGGTGAATCTTTTTAATCTATATTTTGGGTCTTCAGCATTTAGGCTTTATTATACATGACAAACGTGTATTGTAGTTTTAAAAGATCCAATATCTTATTTCAGTAATTTGAAATGAACATAGCTATCTTTGAATGTCCAGGCTTATGATTTCATTAGTAGGAAAAACTCCTATTTTGGAAATTCCCTCCATCGATGCAAATTGGAAACTTGGGACTATGTGATCATCGAAAGACAGTTGGAATGAATTATGGAGAATCTCTAATTCTACTCCTTTCATTTTCCAGATGAAGAAACTGAGGTTCACGAAGGTTAAGCAAATGCCCTATAGGATCATAAATTGAAAGCTGAAAGATGCCCTATAGGATCATAAATTGAAAGCTGAAAGAGAACTCAGGGATCATTTAGTCCAACTGCTTCATTTTACAGATAAAGAAACTGAGATCCAGGGAGGTTACGTGAATAACAGGATCATAAAGAGAACTCAGGGACCATTCACTCATTCTGCAGATGAATAAAAGGAGGTCCTTGGAAGTCAAATGAATTTACTAAGGTCACTAAGTAACTCAACTAAGTTGATTAAGGTGGATAATCGGCAAACTGGGATTTTATAGTTTTAGAAAGTTGCCAGAGATGTGGAGAGTTTTACTCAACATTAACCCACAATCACATAGACCAGAATCTAGGTCTTCTTGACTCCAGAGCCAGTTTTCTATCTGCAGCTCTTAAGTGTCTCATTATTATTAATAATTAGTAAAGAGATACAAAGCAGCAGCCTCTAGAATAGGAGATGGCAGATTATATTTAGATATTTGTCCCCTTTCTTCTCTGTGACAGTGGCCATCAGTGTTGAATACATTGAGAAGGGGTCCATGACATACATAAAGTTAAGACCTTCTGCCTTAAGGGGAGCATGCTTACTGGATGGGGCACTGAATGTGAAATCAGAAAGACCTAAGTTCAAATGCTGAGACTCTTAAACTGTGAACCCAGATAAGTCCCAAAGAGCTCCAGCTATTCCATGAGACTCAAGTCATAGAGTTGTCCCATTACTCAGTGGGGAAAATGCCCACCATGAGAAAGTCACAAGTCCTTGATATAATGGCCTTTATTCATATAATAGGATTTTTAGTCGGATGGAAATTTAAAGTTCATGTAGTCCAATCTCCTCATTTTTCAGGTGAGGAAATGGATTTAGAAGAGGGAAGTGCTGGGACATTTAGATGGTGCAGTGGATAGAGCCTTGGACCCAGAAGCAGGAGGAGCTGAGTTCAAATCTGGCCTCAGACACTTAATACTTCCTAGCTGTGTGGCCTGGACAAGTCCCTTAGCCCCAGTTGCCTCAGCAAAAAAAAAAGAAGAAAAGAGAAAACAAAAGGGAAATGCCTTTTCCAAGTTGGGGGGGGGGGGAATTATGAGGGGAAATTGACCATTCAGGGCTTAATCCTCAGATCAGGCACGTATTTGCCCTTCCTGGTCAGTTCAACAGAAAAATAGGCTCTAAGACCTGAGCCCTAATTGGCTGATGATCCTAAAATGTGCCAAGAAGAAGGAAATAAGCATTTTCAAGCATCTACTATGTTCCAGGCACTTACAAATATTATTTTATTTGCAACTCTTTTTTTTTCATTTTTTTTTTGCTGAGGCAATTGGGGTTAAGTGAATGAATTGCCCAGGGTCACACAGCTAGGGAATGTTAAGTGTCTGAGACCAGATTTAAACTCAGGTCCTCCTGACTTCAGGGCTGGTGCTCTATCCACTTTGCCACCTAGCTGCCCCTTATTTGCAACTCTTTAAGGCAGGTTTGATTATCCCATTTTTCAATTGAGGAAACTGAGACAGACAGGTTAAATTACTTAGACAGCCTCACACAGCTATTAAGTGGAAGAGAGCTGATTTGAACTCAGATCTTCCTGAGTTGAATTTACAATTATTTATTTATCTATCTATTTATTTCTTTTTGGCTCTAATTTATCCATGGTACCCAATAGCTCCCAGTGCTTTTGCCACTAGCCAATGCTGCATTCTGATTATTGACCAATTTAAATCTGACTCGTGTGCATTTCTTTTTTTAATTTTCATCCAGATGTTTGAAGAAATGCTGATCTGCATTGATAGAGGAAATTTCTACACTGGGAGTTCCTTATGCTCATGAAATCATAGGTTGGATTCCTTCTCCCATCATTTGCTAATTGTTGTCTCTCATTCTAATGCCCCAAAGCAAACACTTGCTTTTCTCTTGGGAGAATTAATCAATCATTGATCAAGAATTTATTAAACTCCTGTAATGTGCTAAGCCCTAAGCAAACAAATAGATCCTGCCTTCGAGGAGCTTACATTCTAACAATGGAAATAAGATGTACAATATAAGCATAAAGAAAACATATAAAGTAGATATAAAGTTACTTTAGGGGAAGCACGTGCAGATTGGATGAAGGGAGTATTAGGAGAGGTCTAGTGCTAGAATATATTGAGATTGATTCAAAGAGAACCTGGTATTAAGGATGGAGACCATTCCAGTCATGGGAAATGGTCAGCTCAATGGCAAAGAGAATAGGAGTGGGAGCTTTCCTGTATGGTGAACAGCAAAGAAGTTCATTCTACTGACCTGGGTAAAGAGGTAGGGTATAGGGCAGTTAGGTGGTGAAGTAGATAGAGCATCAGCCCTGAAGTCAGGAAGATCTGAGTTCAAATCTAGCCTCAGATACTTAACACGTCCTAGTTGTGTGACCCCGGGCAAGTCACTTAACCCCAATTGCCTCAGCCAAAAAAAAAAAAAAATGAAAAAGGTGGGGAGGGGCCAGATGTTGAGGGTACTAAATACCAAAGAAAAGACTTTGATTTTTGTCTTAGGAATAATTGGGAACCTCTTGTGCTTATTGAGTAAAATAATCAAAATGATGGACTTAAAGCAATGACTTCAAGAAGGGTTTGGTTATTTCAAAGATCAGATAATTATAGATTTAGTCCTGGAAGGGACTCCAGAACTCCATAATTTCAACTGCTTTATTTTTTCCAGTCAGGAAAGTAAGGTCCAAGGAAGGGAATACAGATCATATATTTACTGCTAGTCAAGTCTTAGAAGTCACCTGGGCTAACTTTCTTATTTTACAGATGAGGAAACTGAGACACAGAGAGGTGACACTAGGTTTTGTCCATTTCTGTTAAGCTGGGATTCACCCAAAGTCCCAAAGCTAATATTTGATAGAGGCCATATTTGAACCCAGTCTTCTGACACTCATTTAAGTTCAAATTGAATTCAATATTTGTTATGCTAAAAGAGAGTGATAAACTCTACCCTAATTCAGAGGACTTGGGCTCAAGGACTGAATTTCCACAATTATTGATCGTTCTTGTCACTCCATCATTTCTAGAGACCTTTAAATCAGGCTCACCTTTCATTGACAAGTAGCTGATCCACCACGAATTACAAGCCAAGAACGTGTTTCTGAAATCCCTAAAACAGCTCAGGCAAAGATGAGAACTTTTAGAAATGGTTTGGAGGAAACACAAGCCTTCCTTTCGTAGGTACATGAAATTCAGTCCTAGGAAACCTTTCCTACTCTAACTCCATGCTCGTTCCACATGAAATTTACTTTTGCCATTGGGCAGAAGAAGAAGGAAGTCCTTGCAATGCTGTAATTGAGGCAATTATCCCAGTTCTTATACAGGTTTTAAAGGGCCTTCTTCCACTGGGGAAGGGAGAGTCTGGAAAACTTGACAGTTTTGCTTCCTACCCTCAGAAGGAAGTAAGGGTGGTCCAGATCAGCTGAGGTATTTAGTTCTCACCTGGAACAATGTTTTGCATATCAATCAGTCAGTCAACAAGCATTTATCAAGGATCTATCATGTGTCAGGCACTGCACTCAATGAATCAGTTCCTGCTTTCATGGTACTTATATCCAGGTCATTAATCAGGAGCTCTGATCTACATCACTTCTTCTCCTTGGACCTCAGTTTCCTCATCTGTAAAATGAGAGGGTTGAACTAGCCATGATCTAATGATCCCATGCCTTGGAAGCAGTGGATAGAATGCTGGGTCTGGAGTCTGGAAAATCTGGTCTCAGATACTTACTTGTGATCCTGAGAAAGTCATTGTTTGTCTGAGTCAATGAATTGGAGAAGGTAACGATAAACCTTTGTCAAGAAAACTTCAGGGAGAGAGGATCATGTAGAGCCAGAGATGACTGAAAACAGGTCTTGGAAATCATCTTAGGAAATTGTAAGGGCTAAAAGTCATTAACAAACCTAGGGATGAAACTCTCCATATTTCACAGAGTCAGTGTTCTGAGGTCAGTGCTATGATTCATTTCTGGGCCCATTCTCAGCTTTTCCAGCTCGGGAGGACCTGCCATTGTTTGGGCTCTGCTAGCATGGCAGGGAGGGCCTCCTTTGCCCCATGAGGAGTCAGTGGTAGACGATTCTGGTGGAGGGATCAAATCACCACTTTTTTTTTTTTGCTTTTTGCTGAGGCAATTGGGATTAAGTGACTTGCCCAGGGCCACACAGCTAGGGAATGTTAAGTATCTGAGGTCAGATTTGAACTCAGGTCCTCCTGACTTCAGGGCTGGTGCTCTATCCACTGCGCCACCCAGCTGCCCCCAAATCATCACTTTTTAAACACCAATAATTGATCTCCTCACTGCCTCATTCAGTTGAGAGAGATTCACCCTTCAACATGCTCCTTTCTATCAATTATGGCAGGATCCCCTTCTCTGGAAAGCTTTATTTTCTTCCCATTTGACTGTTAGACATCCTTCCTGGACCTCCTGAAGGGCCAAATCACTTCAGTGTTTCTTCCTTCAAGTCTATGTCCTAACTCTGACTCTATTGTATGTGTGTGTGTGTGTGTGTGTGTGTGTGTGTGTGTGTGTGTTGCATGGGGCTGAGGGGCTCACTCCTTTCTCCTTCTTCTATGTGAACTCAGGGTGTGGCCTTGGCAGTATCCAAAGAAGGGCAATCCGATTCCCCTCTGTTGTATGCTTCCCCTCCATCTGTACCCTCAAATAGCCCTGACCTTCTCCATTACCAGCTCACATTTCTACCTCCCATCAGATTACACGAAACAGTGCCCTTCTGCTTCGTTGGCTGCTCTCTGGGTTTCTAGGGACTTTTATCTCTTTTTAGCACATATTAACTTTCAGTTCATTTTCAAATGATGTTAATTTAGTCTCTAATTTTAGTTATTTCATTGATTTTTGAGTCTTTTCTATCAATGTGAAATATTAATTTAAATACATTTAAATATAAAGTTTTTTTTTTTTAAAATTATCCATGATTTCATTGATAAAGGGGATTCTGGTGCATGGAAAATTCAGTCTTAGACAGTTAGTTCTAGAGCATATCAAATGCTTAAATGACTTACTCAGCCTGCCATGTTTCCAGTTGGGAATGGCCCAGTGTTGTAAATAGCAGTTTTGATGCCTAAGGCAGAGTTCACAAGCTATCCGAAAGTTCCCTTTGAGTTGGCAAGGACACTAACCTGTGCAAGAGAAGCAGAACACTGAGAGAGACCAGAACACAGGGAAAATCAGGGCAGAACCTGGTTAGGAAGGAGCTTTTCCTCCTATCTCTACTTCTTGGTGAAAACTTAGAGCAGAGGTCTGGATAAAGCATTATACAATATTCAAGAAATAATCAATTAATAAGCATTTATTATGTGCCAGATAATATACTAACGCAGAGGGTAAAATAGTGAAAAAAAGAAAAAAAAAAGAAAGAAAAAATACCTGATATACAGTTTTATTCTATTAGGGATTTAATGTATACATATATATCCATGCTCTTCCTGACTTTCTTTCCATGTGCCTCCTTATTTTTTGCTTTGGTGCTGAATTCTCTTTCTTTCCAATATGGCTCATTTCTTGTTCTTTTTTTTTTAACAAGTCAATAATCAGTTATTATTGGGTTATTAATTCATCCAGAGCAGTGATTGAAATTTTTGCTGTTACTGTTGTTGAAACATTTTCCATTTGTCTTGAATTCATTGTGACCCTATTTGAGATGTTCTTGGTAATGATACTGGAATAATTTGCCATTTCATCTTCCAACTCATCTTACAGATGAAGAAACTGAGGCAGACATGTTAAAGTGACTTGCCAAGGGTTACACAGCTAGTAAGTGTCTGAGGTCAGCTTTGAACTCAGAAAGATGAGTCTTCCTGACTCCAAGATTGACACTATTCACTGTACCACCTGGTGGCAAATTTGTGGCTTTTTAAAACTTAAAAGAATGGTGAGATTAGCTACTTAAAACATCAGGAAACATAGCTGGAGTTTTTTCTCACATCTGTTTTTCTGATGGTGGGTGGACCAATAGGTTTTGTTGAATTTTTATGTCAATTGTGATCTTGACACGGAACTTTCAGCAGAAAGAAACAGAAATTATATGCTGGGGATAAAAATGATATCCTCAGACAACGTGTATAGGACAGAGTTTGGTTAGAAGATGACATCTTGTGCCCTTCAGGAGGCGCCTCTGGGTATGATCCTTGCCCAAATCTACAATCTCATTTAGAGATGGAAGAAAGTACTTCCTATTGTCAAAGCTGATGGACTCTTGGTCTCCTTTTTCATTGTTGTGAAAGTCTGTGGTTTGGTTTTATACACACACACACATGTAAATATATATATATATATATATGTATATATATACCTATATTGTATATATTACATATAGAATATAGATTTATATATATGTATATATAACATATACATATATATAAATCTATATTATATATACGTATATATATGTGTGTGTATATATGTAAAAACCAGTGATAATTTCTTTTTAGGGGGAAAGGAGAGAAGCTTGAACCTGTTATTTCATCAATGAGGGGAACTTTCTTTAGCAATTCTCTCACAACCTACAATTTTGGATGTTAAAGCAGTTTCCCCATGATTACACAAACAGCATGTGTCAGAGGTAATACTGGAACTGAGGTTTTCCTGACTCCAAGACCAAACAATATTTTATCCACTCTCCCATGCTGTCTCTCTTGAAATAATTACAAGAATACGATAGATACAGATATTTGAAAAAACCGGATTACGCCTTCAGCCTTGAGATGCACATATTGTTTATGAATGTGCCAAATTAAACATTTGCCAGATAATTATAATACACTCAGCTAAATAAACCAAAAATGACTCCTTAAATGTGCATGAAGTGGATGCCATGTAGCTTATGACAGAATTCAGTTTCTGGATAAGCCATTTATGTAACTCAGTCTCTTCAGAGCTTATTGGATATGACTGAGAAGGACTTCCACATTGAGGACGCTGACTGAACGTGTCCTTGGACACATCAAAGACATGAAGATTGCTTCTTGGAGGCGCTGTGATTTCCCCTAACAGAAACACACATCTCTCAATCACGTGGGCGATACAAGTTTGGCTCCTGCGGAATGGGAGGTTATCTCTCCTTGGCTTCCACTGTGTAGGAGATGGGAAGCCTCTGACAATTCTAGGCCAGCGGCCTAGAATTCTATAATTACTCTGTCCACTTTGCCTTGGAAAGGGTCAGAGGGGGAGGCCTTCATTATGAGAAGGTTCTTATCTTGAAATACCTCCATGTCATTAGCAATGTTTTAGTGCATTAGTGACCAAATGCAGGTTTAATGGGCTGTGATTAGAGCCACAGAGCTGCCAAGGGCGTGAGTAATGTTTGAAACTTTGGGTTCTTTCTCTCTTTCCTGTCGGAATGTCAGAACAGGATGGAATGGGGGAAGGAGGATTCTTCTCCAAGTGCCCACGAGTGTGGAAATGATGATGGTCACTCATGGAACCGGAGCCACCAGGGGCTACATGGACGGGGTTGGCTTTGCGTGGGATCTGATTGTTGACTGTCATTGACATTTTTACAACTACCAGCATTTAATTTGGTCATTACAAATGCTCTCAGAAGTACATGGAACTTTATCAATTACAAAGAAAGGGACTTTATTCTCCCATATTGGTCTGATGCTGGAATAGTTTTATATTAAAAAAAATTGATCATGTGGTTTTTGCAATTTATTATATATTGCAATATATGCCATGTCCCAACATATAAACATCTTATTTTAAATATCTTACTAATAATTCTAAAATATTAATAATGAATTATTTTAAAGTTTTTATATTTATTAATTTATTAGCTGATGGGAGAGCTAGTCCTCAGGGGGAAAAATACCATCTGCTTTCTCCTAACATTTTTCCATTCCTGCCTCCAAACTTTCCCAGCTGTAATTGGAGTCTGGGATGCATTTAGGAGTGGATGCATTAGTGTACTGGCACATTGGTCTAAAAGTTAGAGGTAAATGGGATGTTTGAATGAGCATCTTTCTCTGTACTATTGATAATTTAAAACTCCTTGAAGGTAGGGATTGTTGTTTTTGTTTTCATATCTCATGCCTAGCATGGTGCTTTGCACATAGTAGGGACTTAATTCATACTTGCCCCACCTTCTCCATCATAGATCCCACCCTCTTTCTCCCTCTCTCTTTCCTCCTCCCTGTTTCTCTCCCTCTGCCTTTCTCTTTCCCTCTCTCCCTTCCTCTCTCTTCCTTGTCTCCTTCTCCCTCTTTCTCCTTCCTTCCCTTTTTCCTCCTTCCTTTCCTTTGTTCCTCCTTCCTTCCTTCCCTCCCTCCTTCTCTCTCTCTCCCTCATCATTTTCCTTTCCCTCTTCCATTCTCTCCTTCCCTCCCCCTCCTTCCTTCCCTTCTTCTCTCCCTCCCTCCACCCCCTCTCTCTTTTTCTCACTCTCTTTCCTTTCTTCCTTCTTTCCTCCTTCTCTTTCTCTCTCCCCTTCCCTCCCTCCCTCCCTGTATATCTAGAGAGAGAAAAATGGATAGAAAGATAGATGTAAACAAACATAGTGAACAAAACCAACAAATAGAAAACTCCAAACTAGGATAGTTTTATGTGCGGGAGTGTTTATTCTCAGCTTAATTAATTTGTAATTATGTGATTTATTTGTACAAACACAAGATTTTCTACTTTAACTCTTCTGGTTCTCAGACCTGCCTTTTTGCAGTAGTTCTGGTTCTAGTGATTAGTTCCAGGATGAAGGTCAAGTGCATTTTAGCTTAATTGCTGCTAATTCCTTATTTAAACAAGGAAAAATATGGATTAAAAAATAAAATTTGAGATGTTATCTAGGCACAGACTAATCAAGTTAGAATTCCCTAGCCTCCTTCAAGGCTCAGCAGAAGTACCACCTCCTTCAGGAGGTCCATCCTGATCCATCCTTAATTCCTAGTGCCCTTGTGTTGCACCTACCCACTAGAAATATGTAGTATTTTTTTTTGTTTTTGCTCCTCAGTCTACATGTTGTTCACCTGTTGTGTTTCCTCCAATAGAATGTAAGATTTTTTTGGGGGGGGGCTTTTTGGTAACCTCAGTACCCGTCACCCAGTAGGCTATCTCACCATATCATGAGAAATTTTGTTTTGTGTTACTTTAGAATCTCTAATGTTGAAATGTGGATTTTGTCCTAGAGTAGGAGTTCTAATCTGGAGTCTGGGACCTTTTAATTTTAATCTCCCAATAACTGGATTTCACTATAGTTGGTTTCCTGTCTGATCCTGGGTATTTTATTTATTTTATGCATTTAGAACGATGGCTTTGAGAAGAAATGTGTAGGTTTGCCCAAGCTGCCAGACTAGAAAGTCACAGAAAAGGTTTCAAATGCGTTCTCTAGACCCTGTAAAAAATAAGCAAGCTCTTGTTACAAAAGCACGGGCACTTTGGGGTGTTTGTCCATGTTGATATCTCTAAAATCTAATGTTTTTAGATTCCTGGGGGGAAAATGGAAGTATTATATCAGGGAAAAGGGGCTGAATTAGCCCAAATGGAGCCTTGATTAACTGGGAAAGGACACATTATCCCTTTTAATCCATTCCCACCCAGGACTGGATGATTGGGGGATTTGGGAAGCATTTTGAAATGATGAGTACATTCATTCTATTCCACCCAGGGAGTTTTTCTTAGGAGATAGAAAAAATGGTGAAGAAAAGTGGAAAGAGGCCACTTTGGGTTTGAATAAGAGGCTATATCCCTTTGTTGTTTGAGAAAGATATCCTAAGGGACACGAGAATTTGAAAAGCCATATTCAAAGAGAGAGAAGGATTTGGGGGACCAGAAATTGAAATGGTTGCATTTTGGGGGAATATTCCACAAATGCTCATTTGGAAAACGCAAACACCTTAGCCCCAGTTCAAATTAGCATGGGGAATGATTCAAGATACTTATGATGACATAGAGAATACTGAAATTGATTTTGATGAGTCTACAGAAGGTATTTCAACCCCCATGCTTTTATTAATTAAATTATTAAAAAACAAGT
Source organism: Myrmecobius fasciatus (assembly GCA_023553655.1). Taxonomy (NCBI): domain Eukaryota; kingdom Metazoa; phylum Chordata; class Mammalia; order Dasyuromorphia; family Myrmecobiidae; genus Myrmecobius; species Myrmecobius fasciatus. Next base: position 131,841 of record JAJPUD010001684.1, on the reverse strand, counting down.
CATTTTGTCCACCTGTGCAATATCCCATATACTATTAAATAAAAAAGGCTACTAGCAGCATAATGATCTGTCCTTGGACCATTTCTACTCAAACTCCATTGCACAATACAACAACTAACAAACTTTCCATGTTAATATAGTAATGAGCACATGGGAGACCTAATTTTGATTCCCTGATGGGGGAGGTTTCATCATATTTGACAGCTAAGCACCAGTTTGGGAGTTCCTGAGTTCAAATCTGGCCTCAGATACTTATTAACTGTGTGACTCTGGGCAGGTCACTTCACTCTATTTGTCTCAATTTCCTCATCTGTAAAATAGCTAGAGAAGGAACTCCATGATCTTTGCCAAGAAAACCCCAAATGGGATTGCAAAGAGTCAGAGGTAACTGAAAAACAACTGAATACATATTTTTAAGTGAAAATGAGATAATAAAATAATAATCACAATACCTTGCACTTAAGATTTACCAAGTTATATATATAGTCTCATCTGATGTTCATAACAGCCTTGGACAGTGTAATTATCCCTATTTTACAGATGAAGAAATTGATACCCAGAGTAGTTAAGTGATTTGACCCAGCTCAGATAAATGGTAACTGTCATAGGTAGGATTGATTGCTGAAATTGGTGTTGGGAAAACCTAGGTTCAAATGCTGGCCCTGTTACTTGCTAACTGTGTGATCCTGGTGATGTCATTTCATCTCAATTAGTCCCAGTTTCCTTATCTGTAACTGAGGATACTTCAGACACCTATGCTGCCAGGTAATTATGAGGATCTCATTAAATAATACATCTAAGAGATGATGAAAACTGAAGTACGATATCAATGTGAACTGTTATTAAGTCATGTAGACATATAAACTTAGTCATGTGGATGTTCATGCTGCATGAGAACTCAAAGTAAAATCATATGGGGAATTAAATTAATTGCACCGTATTTTGATCATTTTTGAATTAGTGGGTTTATTGAAAGGTGCATCATTAAGTGCAACAAATGCAATAAAAACGACATCATTTTTCACAGAAGACTAGAGAAAGCTAAGTCCAAGAATCTAATGATAAATCAAAATGAAAACAAAAACCAGCATATAAATCTTAGACACATACACAGTCTCCTTCCCCCCATTCTCCCCTTAATCCAGATCTAGACTGATGTGTAAAAAGAAAATTGTAGAGACAGTGCAATTGGACCATGTAAATCATTTTCCATGAATCAAGCTCACATCTGGCTGCCTGGACCCGGGCCATACTTTATTAACCGAGAATGTTCTTTTCTTCTTTCATCAAATTTTGCGAATGTATTACAACATTTCATCTGTCAGTCTTAATACTGAAAGACGATATTAGTCTCAGAATTACCTGCTTTCTGTCTCATGAGTAATGTGATATGACAGGGCAGAAGGCTCTCCCCTGAGCCCCCAACCATTTGTAAGTGAGAAAGCTGCCGAAATGGAGGGGTTCTTAAAATTAAGATTCAGGGACTCTTGAATATTCCAATGGCACAAGGATCTCCTTGGAGTGGATATTCCTTCCAGCAACGGAGATCATGATCCATCTGTGACTCTTTTTAGGTGACTCTTCTTCATGGTCTCCCTAAAGTTTAGCCCAGTGGGTCTCCCCCAAGGATCTGAGGGCTTTCTTTGTTTTCTTGTGTTGATCACAAGGATATACTCAGATTGTCCCTCAGATTTCTTTTCTAAGCTTTCGATAGTACTCCCTCTTTCCACTTTCTTATCTGATGTTCTCACTTCATACTTTTTGGGGGAAAAAAATGAAACTCTTCATGGAGAATTCCTTTTTCTCCTCTCCTTCTCATCTGATAACTCTTATTTTCATTTTACAGCTGGACTTTATTCCCTGCAGCTTCTTCTTGTTCTCTTGTCTGTAAAGGAGGGGACCCTTCTCACCAAGGCTTGCCATTTTGCTTGAATCTTCAATCCCATTTCTTCTCGTCCTTTCCCATAGATTGCCATCACCACCTTCTCTTTTATGATCAATCTCTTCCTATCTCAAGGTCCTTTCTTTGTTTCCTGCAGCCATGTCCAAGTTACCATCATCCTTGAAAACAAAACAAAACAACAAAAATTGGGAAAATTAAAACATTACTGTCGCAGCCCTTTTTGTGGTAGCAAAGAATTGGAAAATGAGTAGATAGTCTTCAAGAGGGGAATGGCTGGATAAGTTGTGGTACAAGAAAATAACGGAATATTATTGTTCTATTAAAAATGATGAACAAGCTGATTTTAGAAAGGCCTGGAGAGGTTTCTATGAACTGATGTTGAGGGAAGCAAGCAGACATTGGAATACATTGTACACAGCAACAGTAAGATTGTGCACTGATGACTATGAAAGACTTGGTTCTTCTCAGGGGGTCAGTGATCCAAGGCAATTTCAATAAATTTTGGATAGAAACCACCATCTGTATCCAGAAAGAGAAATATGGAGGCTGAGTGAAAATCAGCACATGCTATGTTCACTTTTTTCCCCTTTTTCTTCTGTTTTTGCTTTCTTTTATGGTTTTTCCCTCTTGTTGCTGATTTTTCTCTACTAATGTGATTCATAAGAAAACGTGTTAAAATTAAATATACATGTATAACCAGAAAAAAATGAAATTAAATAGAAAAAATCTCTCACTAGATCTGATTTTCCCTACAACCTCTCATCCTCTGTCCTCCCTTTCTTAGCCACATTCCTTGAAGAAGTCATCTCCAGTCAGTTCTTCATTTTTGTCCCCTTCACATCATTCACTCTGAAATCAGTTAAACTGCAGCTTAATTCTTGGCACACTTGCTTTGGGCCATTCACAGGTTAAAGACCAGGCCAGTTCATTTAAAAATTCTTTTGACAAAACTTATTCAAAAGTATCTAGAAAATTCCAGCAAGAAGCCACCTTTAATCTGAGTTATCTGGATAATTCAAGAAAAATCAAGATTTCAGAGACAATAAATAGTAATTTACAGATGAGGAAACTAAGATAAGATGAAGGTTAAGTGACTTGCCCAGAGTCATACAGCTAGCAAATGTCTGAGGTCAGATTTAGTACTTCTGGCTCTAGGTCCAGTGCTTTATCCACTGTGTCACCTCTGAGAGCAGCTTGTGTGGGAAGATGACATATAAAGGAATGATAAAGGAGTGTGTGTGAGTGCGTGTGTGTGTGTGTGTGTGTGTGTGTGTGTGTGTGGTTAGGGGGGATGGAGAAGGTAAAAATATAGGTGTGTACTAGAGTATAGCTTGGAAAGAAATGAAACATGGCTGGCCAGGTGTTTTCCTTAAATGGAGGTTTGGGGAGGAACTATCCAATTTGAGGGAGAGGTTATAGGGTAGAAAGAGATTTCTTTTTTTCCTGAGAATTTAAAAAAAATTTTATTGAACATATTTTCTCAATTACACGTGAACATTTTTACATTCTTTTTTTTTTCAAATTTTGAATTCCAAATTCTCTCCCTCCTTCCCCTCCTCCACACTGAGAAGGCAAACAATTTAACAATGGTTATATACGTGTAGTCATGCAAAACATTTCCATATAAGTCCTTTTGGGAAAGAAGAAGCAAACAATAACAAAAAAATACCCAAACAAGATAATGAAAAAGTATTTTTGATCTGCATTCAGGCTTTACCAGTTCTTTCTCTGAGATGGAGAGCAACTTTCATTATAAGTCCTACAGAATTGTGTTGGATCATTATATTGCTGAAAATAGCTACGTTATTCATGATTGATCAGCATATAACATTACTGTTACTGTGCACAATGATCTCCTGGTTCTGCTCATTTCACTTTGCATCAGTTCATGTAAGTCTTTCCATGTTTTTCTGAAAGCATTCTACTCATCATTTCTTAAAGCACAATAGTATTCCCTTAAAATCATATACAACTTGTTCAGCCATTCCCCAATTGATGGATATCCTCTCAGTTTTCAACTCTTTGCCACCACTAGAAGAGTGACTATAAATATTTTTGTACTTATCACTCCTTTTCTTTTTTAAAAAATCTTTTTGGGATACAGACTTAGTAGTGAAATTGTTCAAAATTGCTCATGGTTTTGTCACCCTTTGGGCAGAGTTCCAAATTGCTCTCCAGAATAGTTGAATTAGTATACCATTTCACCAATAATACAGTAATGTTTTAATTTTCCCAATTTTTCCTTTCCCATCATATTAGCCAACATATTAACTGACAAAGATGAGGCAGTAGCTCAGAATTGTTTTAACTTGCATTTCTCTCATCAGTTATATTTAAAATATATATATAACTAAAGATAGCTTTGATTACTTTGTCTGAAAATTTCCTGTTCATATCCTTTGATCAGCTGAAGAATGTTCATATTTCTCTAAATTTTCCATGTGTTTGAAAAATGAAGCCTTTATCAGAGAAAGTCAATGTAATTTTTTTCACAATAATGATTCTTTATTTCCCTCTATCCTGTTTCTCCCCTATCTATCCTGCTTTCTCTCCTTTTACCCAGTCCATTCCCAAAAGTGTTTTGCTTCTGACTTTTACCTTCCTGAAACTGCCTTTCCTTCCATCAGCTCTACTCCCCCTTTCTCTTGTTCCCTTCCCTTTCTACTTTCCTGTAGGGCAAAGATACAGGAAAGTAGAAAGGGAAGGGATATATATATATATATATATATTTCTATACCCAAGTTAATGTGCATATTACTTCCCCTTTGAGCCAGTTCTGATGAGAGGAAGGTTCATGTGCCTATCTCCCTGCTTCCCCCACTTCTCCCTTGACTATAAAATCTCTTTCAGTCTTTCATGTCAGATAATTTATCTCATTCTACCTTTCCCTTTTCCCTTCCTACATTGAAAAGGCTGAGAAGTCACAGATGAGCTGTGATCTGCATTGGAGGAGGGAATACCGACACTAATAGCATTATGGACTCATCCAGGTACCAACCAATGCAAAGATGGAAGGACTAGATGAGGACCAATCTAGGTATTTGTCAAGCATCCACATACATATTACTAAGAAAATAGAAGTTTAAAGGCACGGAGAACAGTTTGTATTTATCTTTACTGGAAAAAAAGCTGACTTCAACCCAGAAATTATGACCCATTGAAGTTGTCAAACCTTTTCCTGATCAGACACGTTCTTGAGACTACAAACATCATTTTCTGAATTGTGGCCAACTTCAAGCGGCCTTACCCAATAAAATCAAATTGAACAGTTATGGAAATAGCTATGAATTTTTCAACCTTGCAGCATTCACTGGAGAGGATAACTGATTTCATTATTATGATGTTGTTATTTAGATTAATAATGTAGCTATTAATTAAGACTGCATATTAAACAACTAATATCTACTCCCTCAGATGCTTATGAAGACAGGTCACACTGATTTCATCTAGCTAGCAAAGCTTTTTTTATAAAGTAAATAGAGAAAGAGAAAGGAGTAATCATTTTGAATCCATCATGTATAAAGAGCTGGGATGCAATTTTTAATTAAGAGGATGATTCTCTTGATATATGCAACCATGAAGACATGGTTGTCTTTCTATGAGAATGATCTATTCACAGGGGAAGGGAGATGCTCAGAGACATGTAGCTCTTTTTTTCTGGAATTGCACAATTATTTTTAAGGTCTAGGACCTATTTGCAGTCTTTATCAGAAAAATCTTTGGAAATGATCCTATCTTCTCTTTCAGGAGAATTGAGTGAAATAGTTGTTTTAAATTAAGTCAAAGTTGATGAAATTTCAAGGTAAGCCCATAGTATTTAAGGCTAATTTGAAGAACAGCTAGTAGAACCAAGAATCATTAACCAAACCATTCCTCTTGAAGCCGCCAATTGATTTTGATTGAACTTCTAATGAATCAATCTAGGGTAGACAGAATGAATGATACTTCTTGGGTATCTGACAATCACTACAGGATAAGTATCGGGCAGTAGGCCCCTAACAAGTGTTTTCCCTTGATTGATTGATAGTCAGTGTCAGTATCAATTTGAAGGAAACTTAAAAGGATCATGGGATCCTAGAATTAGACTCAGAAGGAACCTCGGTGACCACTTAGTCAAAACCTCTCATTTTACAGACAAAGAAACTGAGGTTTACAGAAGACAATGACTTGATCAAATTTACAAAGATAATAATACTACTCCTAATAATAATTGAAATCAGGTCCTCGATTTCAGAGTCAATGTTCTTTCTACTTCACTACATGAATCTGGTTCATTGAACTCAATCAATAAAAATGAATTAAGTGCCTGTTGTGTGCCAGGCCCAGCTGTGTCATCTCACAGCTGTGCCTTTTGTGACAGGAATCTTATTAGCCTGAATGGTTAATAGAATCTTTGAAACAGTTGGGTTGTATCTGGAATGGAGCCTCTCAATTGCTAGGGATATGGCTGCCATTTCATATCTTCATTCATTTCACATTCGATAAGTAGATATCCAGTCCCAGCCATCTGACTGGGTCCTGGTGACAGAAAGGCAAAAATAAAACTTTCCTTACCCCTAGGAACCCACCTTCTACAGAGTGGAAAGTATTCACTGAGGTGAATTAATAGAAAATAGACACACAATTAAATATATAATATGATGGCAGAGAGGGAACAGTACATACCGATGGGGTCTTATTAACTTCTCCAATCAATTGGACTTGCATGTGACTTTCCCTTTTATTTCCTAAGAAAGTTTGAGTCACTTAACTTGTCCCCAAATTTATGTGGGGAAAGAACTGACCGAAAGTTGTATTATATTAAAGGAAAAATTTGGCTCAGGTTTTAGGAGGAATGGAAGCTATTTTACTAAACAGGCTCAGATGTGGAAGGCAATGAGCGCAAGGCAGTGAAGAGAGCATTTGTCAGCTTAGGAAACAAGGCCTGGGGACACATCCTGACCGTCACTGCCTCAAAGACTTTGGTCCAGTCACAACATCTCTGGGACAGTTTCCTCATCTATCGACTGAGGTTGTGGGAATACATGACCTCTAAGCTTCTTTCCTGTTCCGGGTCTCTGAGTCAGTGATGCAACTATTGATACTAAAAAAAAAAAATGACTGGTGCATTTCGATTGTGGAAGGGTCGTTTTAGGAAAAAGAAATCTAACAAATCTGCTGCTTCTATTCTTTAAGAGTCTGAGCATTTTGTATGCAAACTTATATGGTTGACAAAACGCATTGGAAGACCTTGTTACTGATATCCCAAGATTTTCTGATTTCCATGGGAAATTCTGACCCTGACCTCTCATATTGGAAGTAGACTGAAATTTATCGAGCATACTATACTCAGTGAATTCCACTGGCTCCCTAATTCTTCCAGAATCCAATATAAAGCCCGTCGGCTCTTCTTTACCTAGCCCCTACTTAACTTCCCAGTGATCTTAAATTGTATTTTCTTCTAATGGACTCGATACATGTGTTGTCAAATGCTTGTTTAGTCACACCTCCCATATACAGTTAAATATAGGACATTTTAGATTTTTAAGCTTTTTGTTTTCAAGAGTAACTCAAGTCAAGCATGATGGCACATCTATGACATAAGATGGATCTCTTGAGCTTGGGAGTTCTAAGATGTGATAGACTATGTCAATCTGATATCTGCATTAAGTTCATCATCATCATCGGTAGAGTGAGCCTTGGGAGAAGGGGAACCACCAGGTGGCCTAAAGGCAACTCAGATCAGAATAAGAGCAGGTTATAGCTGATCAGTGGTGGGATTGGGTCTTTGAGTAGCTCCTGTCCTTTGAACTTTGGAGAGATAGGGATATCTCGTCTTAAAAAAAAAAGTCCAATATTTTTGAAAGCCAAGAAAAGCTACTCAGAATTCTGTTTACATGAGTCAATATTTGGCTTAAATTAGCCTTTCATACCCGGAACGAATCAAATTTGGATAGTTGGGAATGTTTAACATCAGCTCATGCCTTATTGGATTAAACCCTTCTTTCTTGGTTTCAATTGGAGCTCCAGGAGTGAGACTATCCTGGTGTGTCTGTAGCTTCTCAAGCGACTATAATTTTCTGAAAACACTTTCTCTTCAGTCATTGATTTTTTGTTCCTTGTAAACAGCAAGATAAACACCCTGGGTACTAAATCCTGTGTAAACAGGCACACTTTAAATAGGGTTAAAGAACTCCTTAGTGTTGATATTTCTTTAGCTTGGCAGTAAAAAGAAAATCAATGCTAATTTAATAGGAGCCCACAAACCAAATTTTGCTTTCATTGCTCTCTCTTTTTACAGAGAAGAAAGGGCTATATTTACAAACTGAATTTGTAATCGGTGGGTTGATGTGCCCGTTGAATAGCAAAGCATTTTGATCCAATCTGTTCCTTTTTAAAAAGCAATGACCATAGATTTAGATGTAATACTTGTCATTAGCCAGAACTCTTCCCGGAGATGAATTCATCTAACTGCAAAGCTGTTTGCATCTTTGAGGAGGGATTTTTAAAAATTTCCCTAGCCCCCCTTCTCTTTGGGAAGGAAAAAAAAGTAATTGAGCCTTGTACAAAATTGAACCTCTACGCTACTTAATAAACTTGCATTGGCCCAGGCCTGGAATATTGTTTTCTATTCCCCTTAATCATTTAGTAGTGTCTCTGGCTTTCTTCAACATTCAAGTCAGATCCTACCTCCTCCAGGAGGTTTCTGGGACTTGCAGCTAGTGCCATGATCTCTGAGATTTCCTTCCATCTACTTTGTAGATATTTTAAGCTGTATCTAGGCTGTTCTCCTTGTCCCCCAGACCCACTTAGATTATGAGTCCTTCTCAACAGCAGGAACTGTTTTTGCCTTTCTTTATATCCCCAGTACGTAGCAAATGATAATTGCTTAATGAATGCTTATTGATCATTGGATCCATTGCCTTGATTGATTTTTGATTATGTTGCAAAACTAGATTTCTTGTCAGTGATGGTGATTAGAAAACTGCAGACTCTAGTTGGAGATCTATTGTTAGGACCAAATGGATGCTCAAGAGGAAAGAGCAAAGAATGAAAGATATCTCCTATGAGTAACAATGAAGATCCCTGAAGTTCTTAGCTCTAGAAAGATGAAGATGGCAGTCTAGCTTCAGATCTGGAGGAATCCTAGAGATCACTGAACCCAACCCACTTATTTTATAGTTGAGGACCTACGATCTAGAGCCATGAAATCATTTGTGCAAGGTCAAACAGGTCACATTTTTGTGGTGGTTGTTCGCTTGTGTCTAACTCTGTAGCCTTCTCTGGGGCTTTCTTGGCAAAGATACTGGAGTCGTTTACCATATTCTTCTCCTGATCACTTTAAAGAAGAGAATACTGAGGTAAAGAGGGTTAAGAGACTTGTCTAGGGTCATACAGCTAGTAAGTGTGAGGTCAGATTTGAATTCAGGTTTTCCTAAGTTTAGACTCATCACTCTATCCATCACAGCGTCACCTTGATGCCCTTGGACGTGTAAATTTTTAGGATGAATAAAAGGATTTAGGCTACTATTAATATGGACAGAGGCATGAGATGGCAGCTAAATCTTAATGCTCTCAAACATTCATCTTCTTCTTTCCCCTGATATGCTGTTAGATTATTGTGGATTCACAGCTTAAGGAGGGAAAACATCAGGAGAATTAATATTGGAGCTGTTGGCGCTATGGTAAATGTGGGCACAGGTCATGTAAAAATGTTTATCCTTGTCAGATTATTTATCATGTCACCCTGAATGCAGGACAAGAGTGAATTAGCTCACTTCATGTGTTTTTTACACAATGTTCCATCTCTGCCTCTGGCCTTTATACAAGATTTCAACCAGGTCTAGAATAATCTCTCTCTTCAGTCCCCAACTCCTGGCTTCCTTCAAGATTCAGCTCAATTGTTACTTCCTACATGTTTCTTTCCCTGAGCCCCAGTTGTGGGTGCCCCTTCATTTTATTTTTCATGCAGACCTGAATTTAAATCTGATCTCAGAGACTTACTAGCTATATGACCCTGGGCAAGTCACTTAACTTTTCCTCAGTTTCCTTACCTGTAAAATGAGCCAGAGCAGGAAATGGCAAACTAGTGTCTTTGCCAAGAAAACCCTAACTGGGGTCACAAAGTCTTACTTGACCTGAAATTACCAAAAAACATTGATAGAACGTGAACATTTTAAGGATGGGACCTGTGTTGTACCTAGTTTTTGTTTCTCTACCACCCCAGAATTTAGGAGGCTCTAAATAAAAGTTGGTTGAAGTGAACTTTTTTATCCAAGTTAGTGATGGGATGGCTAGCTAACAGTTTGACCCTCGTTCAGCAGAAGCCACCTGCGTCAAAGTGGTTTTGTTACCGCGTTTCCATAATTGTTTACACATTGTACACACTGGAAATTTGGTGATCCTTCTATTATGGCAAAACCTCTCAGAGCAGTGACAAGTCAAGATTAGGGGAACAGGCGAGCCTTAGACACATGGTGTTTCTGGTTCCATGTGGTTATTGTTATGGGGCATGTATACTTTATTTTAAAGCACACAATCACACATCATTCCATTCAAAGTGACCAAGGGATCACTTTGTAGTTGGGTAACTTGAAAAATACTTGAGAGGGTCTTAAACCTATTCTTTGGTAAAGGAAATTTGGGTCGAGGTTGGATATTTTGTGTCCAAAATAAAAATAGTAAATCTTTCTTTTCTTCTCCTCCTTTCCACTCCAACACTATTCTATATTTTGCAGTTCCTTGTAAAGCGGTTTCTAGTTTTAGATTCTGAAGGAGAAAAAATATGATATTTTTACTTCTAGTAATTTCTAGCTTATTGCGTCTTCTAGGCTGCTTAGTAAAGGTAAATAATGGTATATGCCACTTGGAATAATTTTCTGCCAGTATCCGAGTGTTAAATTCTCAATTTTGGGGAATTTTAACATAACTCATTTCCATTGGACAATAACAAAAAGCTTTCACTTATTATTATCACCAAACTAGTCCAAAGATGAGTTTACTACCAGTGTTGTTTTCCTGGGGGCGAGATAATGTTTTCCATCTGTCTTTTTTCTACTTTTCTCTTTCTTTAATTTGGAACCTTTCTACTCTCCTGCAGCATAACCAAATAATCAAATCAAAGTTGCTTATATAACTAGCTTAGGGGAAAAAAAACCCAGAATGTTTGTGTCTCAGACCTACTCTAATGTTTAAAAAGTGAATAGATGGTCAAAGATACTACATCCCTCCTTCCTCCATGCCCTGTTATGGACTATCCCCTTGGTTGACCATGCTCTTGTCTTCCTTGGAAATCCCTGGAAGATTTCCCTGGAAGTGCAATCTTCTTCTACAAGAAGTTTTTCCAGATCCCTTCAGTCATTTGTGTTCCTGGGACATTATTTTGTATTTTAAAAAATAGTTTGTATCTGTGCATGTGTGTATATATGTATATTGTTTTCCTCTCTTAATCTCTGCTTCTTAGAATTCATAATTTCTGAGTAAAGTGAGTAGAACCAAGAGAACACCGTACACATAACAGCAACATTGGATGATGCTCAACTATGACAGACTTAGCTTTTTTCAGTAGTTCAATGATCCAAGGCAATTCCAAAAGACTCATGAAAGAAAATGCTATCCACATCCAAAGAAAGAACTAAATGCAGATCAAAGCAGACCATTTTTATTTTTTGTTTTGTATTTTCTTTCTCATGATTTTTCCCTTTTGTTCTGATTCTTCTTTTTCAACATGACTAATGTGGAAATATATTTAATATGATTCTACATGGGGAAGGGGAAGAGAAAGGAGGGAAGGAAAGATGAGAAAAAATGGAAATCAAAATCTTATAAAAGTAAATATTGAAAATTATCTTTATATGTAATTTAAAAAATACTATTGAGTGGAAAAAAATTTAAAAATGAATCCATAGCTTCCCTAGTTGAGTGTGAACTCTTCAAGGATAGAGACATAATTTTTGTTCTTGTATGTATAGAACTTGGCACAGTGCCTGGAACATAGTGGATAATGAATTAATTTTTGCTGAACTGAATTGAATTGAAGGCAACTCTGGCCTAGTGAGGGTCAACAACCTGGAAATTTCTGCCAGTATCCAAGGCTCATACTCCGAAGAGCTAAAAGGGGCTTTTGAGGCAGGGATGTTTTGGGTTTCACAACTTTTTTTCTGATTAAGTTAAAATGGTAAGTGCAATCCATCAAAGAGCATTTATGGCTTCACCTGAAAAAAAAAGTCCCTGGCTCCAAGTTCTCAGCATTTGTGACCTTTGAGAATAATGTCAGAATAACTTCAGTCATGAATGGGAGGGGGGATGGTTATTGTATCCAATAAAGTAGGAGATTTAGATGGAAAATATTAGGCTGTTCTACTTGATGAAGAGCAATGAAAAGGTATAGAGGCCCCTCCAAGTCCATGCTAAGATGGAGCTGTCAGTGTGCATCTGGGAGGGCCAGCCTCTGAAGCACTCCATATTACCTTTCATTTAATGTTTGCTGAAGAATGCTCGGATTTAATAAAACCGCCATCCGCGTTCTACGCCACTGCAGCCCCAAACAATCAGCTTTTCAAGCCTTGTGTGGCCTCCCCTGGATTTGCACAGCCCAGAAACCAGACAAGCTCTTTCTTTTTTTTTTCTTTTTAAATTAAAGCTGGTAGTGCTGGAGAAGATGCTTGGAAGTCAGAAGAGTGTCTCAAGGAGTATTCTTGGTGCGGCTCTGGCCATTGGGAGAAGACTGAGGGGTGCTGCTTCCTGCTGGATTTTGTAATGTTTACACAGAAAGTTCCCAGGAGAACTCATTCAGGATTAACTTAATTGAATAAATATAAAGCTGCATAATTTATGGACCAAAATAGGTCTTTCCTGGTTGGGTTGCTGACTAGCATTTCCATTCTGTCTAGAAAAGAGCTCATATTATTATAATCAGAGTACTTCATTTGCATAATATCATTTTTCTATAAACCAGATGTATAAATAATTGTTCAACAGTTGTGACTTTGCTTTAAGCAGTTATAAAAATACCTTTCCCTCCATTGCATCCTCCTTTACATTTCTACTTCTTTCCCTCCTTCCCTTGCTTCCTTTTTTCCCTTTTGCCCTTCCCTTCGTCTTCTCATCCTTGGAAATGCCCACATATAAGCAGCCAAAGCTTAACTCTAAGTATTCTCAGGGACTTTCCCTTGCCCCATCCACTCCCAGGAACCACAGTCCTTAATTTTGTCTTTAAAATGGCCATATTGTCATTATCATGAAGACAGATGCTTAAAAAAATCCACACGGTACAAAGAATAATTTTTGAACCAAATGCTTGTCAATAGCTTCACAAATGAACAAATGACCAATTAAGTGCTTACTCTGAGATCCTATTTCAAGACATAATGAATCTCATTCTCTTTTCTCAGAAAATCATTTCACAATGGATAGGATTTGTGGAGATGAGAACGTTCATTAAAGGAATTAGTAACAATGCCTTAACTATTGGGATTAAACTACCTTTTGTCAATTATGTCTAGAAAGGTAACACGAGGAAAAAAAATACCAGTAATGGATTGGGTTGTATCAATGGGAAGGAAGATGGTTTTCTTTTCTCAATCATAATTCTAGAAGGAAATCACTGTGTCATTAAAAACAACAATATATGGGTAATTCTTCAACATTATTACCCATACATATGTTTTGCAAATAAAAAAAACAACAACATAATGCCTTTATTTCCATTGGCATCAAACCCCGTTTCATAGAGCTGGCATTCAGGGCCCTGCCCCAGCCCACCCTATTTAAGCTTTATACCATTATTCCAGGGTATTTTCATTCTGTTCAGATGATTCTGTCCTCCTTATCCCCTTCTCCAATTCTTTGTCCATTTCTGTCCCTAGGCCCTTGCAGGTCTCACCCCCATAATTTTGAAAGTTTTCCTTCTATCCACTCTTTGGAACACTAACCAACTTTCAGGATTCATTTGAAGTCCCACTTGTCCCATGGATTTCAATTCTTCTTTCTCTGGTCTAGTTTACACTGATCTCTCCCTTTTCTTAAATATCTTTGAATCAGCCTCAGAATTTAGTATTCACTTGTTGTCTGATATAAGTTTTGCTTATATATGGAAGACTGTAAACCCTAAGTGGGCAAAGGCTCTGTCTTTTACTTCTTTCCTAAATATTTTCCTAAATCCATAATCTAGCACAGTGCTGGACACAGAAAATCCAGTCTTCTCATGATTTAAAAAAACTTGATTGTTTTTCATTTCCTGGGGAAAGCAATTTACTAAATGGTACCCCAGTGACCTAGCAGGTGAAGGCACCTGTTCTAGGGAAGCAATTTGCCTCTTCCAGATGGAGTGATTAAGTGGAAAAGTCAGACCCCAGGTGCACAGAGAAGACCTGTGCACAACTACACCATCATATGCTCCTTTGTTTAATTTTTGGGTGGACAAATTTCTTGGCCATCCACCTGCATTTTACTCTCCTCGAGGACAGAAGTCACAATGCTCCATGATCTAGTGGGAAGAGTCATAGAAGATCTGGGTCTGAATTCTTTCCTCTTCACCAGATATATGGCCCTGGTACACAGTAGGTGCTTAAGAGATACTTGTTTGACTCATGGAGTCCTAAATTCCCCAACTGTCAAATGAGGTTAATCATCTTCCTTCCTCATAAGAGTTTTTCAGCTGAGAATAGAAATTATGGAATGGCTAGAAAAGACTGTATCCTGAAAAAACCTTCAAATAATAACTAAGCTCATAAGTGATTCATAATTTATAAGGTGCATCTATTTTATTCAATATGAGTAACAATCTTTTAATTTACATTTTACACATAAAGAAAAGTTAGAGAGGTAATGTGATTTGCTCAAACTCACAAGGTAACCAACCAACAAGCTTTTATTATTATTATATGTGGAGATAATAGTAATAATCACACACATATAGAGAGATACACACAGAGAGAGACAGTCAGAGAAAGAGAGAGAGAGAGAAAGAGAGAGAGAGAGAGAAAGAAAGAGAGAGAGAGAGAGAGAGAGAGAGAGAGAGAGAGAGAGAGAGAGAGAGATTGGTTGATTTTAGGTTTGCAAAGCATTTTACATACGTTAATCCATTTCATCCTCACCACAACCTTGGGAGATGGGTGTTTTTATTATTCCCATTTTACAGATGGGGAAACTAAGCCAAATAGTGTTTTGAAGTGATGCTCAGAGTCTCACAGTTAGTGTCTGAGGACAGATTTGGATTCAAACCCTCCTTACTCCAAAATGAGTACTTATTCCCTAGCATCACTTAGCTGCCTGTTTTTAATTAGGTACCATCTATGTGCCAGAGAATATGATAAGCACTGGAAATCAAATATAAAGAAATGAAAAAAATCTTCCTGACTCTAAGTTTAGCACTCTATGCTATGTCTCTCTGATATAAAAGGAAACCATGATTTTTATTATATTCATATTAATAATAATAATAATTATTATTATACATTCAATATTTTCCTCAGTACTGAACTTTGCACATAGTAGGAAGTCAGCAATGGATACATGAATATGAATGATATTTTCTTTTCTCATTTAAAACTATAACAAGTCAATGCAATGATGTCATGTAACTCTTGAGATGCTGGATTCTGCATTGAATCTCTCATCGAGTAATCTGTTCCCCAGAAAAACCCACAAAATCAGAAATGTGTTCAAAAACCTTTTGTTAAGAGGAGAAATTTGTGAATCTTTTCAAGAACATCACCTGATTCAGTTACTTGCAGCCTTTTCACAGGCATTAAAATGCCCATTTCTCAGAAATCTTTTCTTGTGTGTGTGTGTGTGTGTGTGTGTGTGTGTGTGTGTGAGAGAGAGAGAGAGAGAGAGAGAGAGACAGACAGACAGACAGACAGACAGAGACAGAGACAGAGGGTGAGCACTATGGAAACTTGCAGGGCCCATTAGCTACCATCACGAATCCTGGGCTCATCTTTAAGGGCGCAATATTGATGTAATTTGGCATAGACATGCCAAACATTTGGACTAGGAGGCAGATTCTTATTCAAGAACATTAGGGGCCAATGGGTTCCCTCCAGATGAAATGCATAAAGGGGCTGAGAGAAAACTGGAGGGAAAAAATAGAGTTTATACCACAGGTGCTGTGTTCTGGATACTCAGGGGTGATAATAAATTGACCACTCAGTGAGTAAACATTTATTAAGCACTTACTAAGTGTCAGGCACCATGCTAGACATCAAGTGCCGAGAAGTCTTGAGTTCAAATTCAGCCTTAGACAAGTCATTAACCTCTGCCTCTTCCTCACCTGTAAAATGAGGTAAATGATTGCACCTATTTTTCATGGTTATTCTATATAAAATAGTATTTCTAGAATACTTTACAAACCTTAAAATGCTATTATTATTGTTGTTATTAGACAAAAATGAAAGCGTTCTAGGCCTCAGTGAGCTTACATTCTGTTTGAGGAAATAATATATAGAATATAAGTAAATATCAAATATTATTTTATATCTATTTAATATTTATTAAGTATTAAGTACTTATTTTATTTCTATTTAATATTTACTTAAATATTAAGTACTTAATCCACACCTACTTAATGTTTACTTAGGTATTTATTTTGTCAACTTTTTATTTATTAAGTACTTATTAAAAACTAATTATTTTATGTCTACTTAATATTTACTTAGTTTACCACTTATTTCCCTAGATAGAATGTAAAAACAGAGTAAGTTTACTTATTTTGTACATAAGTAATATATTTATAATCTGTTTACTATAATAAATATATTAACTATATACAAAAAAGTAAATGCAAATTATTGGAGGATTTTTTTTATTTGCTAAAGGGATCAGGAAGTAACCTTTGAGTGAAACTTGAAAGGAAGCTACTTTCCTTCCAAGAAGAAGAGAGCAGTGAGCAAGGAGGGTATTCCTGACCTATATGCAAAATTATGGCCCAGAGATGGAATGAGTGTGGGGTATAAGTAATGGCAATTGAGCCACTTTGGGTCAGAGTGTGATAAATGGTTATGGAGTGTGAACTATTATATTACATGTATTATGGACCCATGTTTATGTAGGATATTCCAATACTAACATTCAGACTTACATGGATACACGTTAGGGGCTTCATAACAAAGTATTGATACAGAGTGAGAGATGGTAAATCAGTGGCTAAGATGATTGGAAATACATTCTCAAAGAAACATTTCAATGTATGGTCATAGATTAAGAGCAAGAAGAAATCTCAAGTTACTTAATTCAACCCCTTCATGAGCAAATTGAGCCCATGCTTGAATCCATCAAGTTGGTTTGATTCTCCTTGGTTAGTGATCTGAGGGTCAGCCATCTGATCGGGAAATACCCACTAGGATAGCTCAGGCTTCAATTAGTCAATCACTGAGCCACGTGCTTCCTACGTGCCAGAACCTGTGCTTTAACACAGATTGACATGGATAGATAAGGACTCAGGGATTTAATCTAAGCATTTTTGCCTAGACCCTCTATCTAAGCTCAGAACTCAAGGAATTATGACTATTTTTTGACTATTTTTAGCCTGCAGCTTCATCTACATTATCATCTTTTTTGAAACCACAAAATAATTAGCAAAAATTTGGCTTTTTAAAATTTTATTTTGATTTTTAATATTTTGATTTATTTTATTTTGACCTTGCCTAGAAAAATAAGAAGAAAAGAGAGCTCTATTTTCGCAGTATTTGTTTTCTTACAGAATGCTCTTGGAGTGAACAATAGAAGCAGTGTTAGTATGACTGCAAGAGCTATAGCCAAGGAGATAGAGAACCTGGTTTCAAATCCTGATTTTATGCTTACTGCCTGGGTGAGTTTAGACAAGCCATTTCACTTCCTTGATTCCCTCATCTGTAAAATGAAGATCTTAGATAAGATGGCCACGAAGGCTGCTTCTGGTTTAGAGTGAGGACTCTATCATCATCCATAAAGTTATAATAATATATAATAGTTTATAATTACATAAATATAAAGAGTATAACATTCTTCCAGAGTTGTAAAACACCTAAGACAGAGCATCTAATAGATCACATTGTATGTCTATGTACAATGTCAAGCTCTCAGAATTTTACCCCTCTCCATCATTACTGACTCTCCTTCATTACCTAGAAGCATTTAGGGGTGGGTGTGTGTGTGTGTGTGTGTGTGTGTGTGTGTGTGTTAGTATATTTATACACATCCATTGGTGTCCATGCTGAACTGTGCTCACAGGAAAGATTGGACAAATTCCCATGATTCCAGTCACTGGTAGGTTATGAGTTCATCCCAGGCATGACGGACAGTTTATACAAGTAGCCCAAGGTGGGAGATGGCATGTCAAGCTCAGGGAATTGCCTGCAGACCAATGTGGCTGGAATGAACAGTGTGAGAAAGGGCAACAGCAGGAAAGATGGAACTTTGTGTTGTTTCCTCAAGGTGTTAACACTGAGGCAGGTGCCTCAGGCAGATTATTTTGCCAGCTGAGTGAAGGATTGGATTGGGGAGCAGAGCAACTGTTGGAAAGGAGATTAATTTGACTCCCCTTAAGAGTCCCCTTAAGTGGACTCTAGTAGTCCACTTAAGCAATACTCACAGTGTGAATATGGGTGGTAGTTGTGTGGATGGAGAGGAGACAGGTGCAACAATGTGATTACTGTAACACCGAGGAGGGTAACAATAATAACAATAACTGTCAATCGACAGTGAGATGCTGCATGGTGCATTGGATGGGGGGCTAGCCTCCTAGTGAGGAAAATGTAGATTTAAGCATTGACTCTAATAATAATAGCTTGCAGTGCTAAATGCTGGAGATGCACATAAATGAATTTTTTTGATCCTCACAGCCACCCTACAAAGTGGGCATTATCATTATTATTATTATTATTATTACCTTTTTACAGATGGAGAAACTGAGGCAGTGAAAGGTTAATTGATGTCGAGAGTCACGCTGGGTATGTCATTTAAGTTTTCAGTCTCCTGCGAAATGTTCTGACATGATGAATCACGGAACAGGTGCTGGCCGGCATGGACTAAGGGAGGTTTTTCATGAAGAATAGTAGAAAATAAAGGAAAATCAGCTTGGTCATATTTATAGATCACTCCCATACGTTAAGACAAAAATCCTATTACTTTTTGGCGGTAATGTGTTCATTATGGGCACATAATGTGTCCATTACTGGAACCCTGGGGAGATGCCTAGTGACCTCTTAGATGAACTGTACATTGTCCCCGAAGGCAGCCATGTGTTTCCAGAGTTCAGCAGTGATCTTGAAAGATGGCGTTGGGATTGACCTTCGTGCTATGAGAGAAAATAGGAAGAGAATATGACAGAAAATATGGAATATTGCTTTGTGCTATTGGGAATTTTGTCATCTATGAACCAACACTCCTCGCCCCTCATTTCTCTTCTGGATTCAATTCAATTCAATTCAATAAGCATTTATGAAATGTAAGCACAGTAAACGTGTCCTGGTCGAACTGCTAGGTGCTGGGGGTACAATAATAATAACTAGCATTTATATAATGTTTTAAGGTTTATAAAGCACTTTACAGATATTATCTCATTTTATCTTCATAACAACCCTAGGAAGTGAAGACTATTATTATGACCATTTTATAGGCAAGGAAACTGAGGTGGACCCTGGCTAAGTGACTTACTTGGGTTGACAAAGCTGGTCAGTATTTGATCCTTCTGAGGTCTGCTCTATTTACTGGGCTACTTGGCTTCTTCCAGTCAAAGAAAAACAATCAAAAAAGTGCCCAGGCTGCAGTGAGTCAGGAAAGAGAGAGATACACAGTATATTTAAAGTAAATTAAAATAATTATCCAGGCAAATTTACTATACCATATAAATCATATTATATGTCACATGTCTATCCAGCTATTATCCATGTATCTATTCATTTTTTTAGCCATTGATCTATAAATTAATGAAAGTTTATTAATCGCCTGTTGTATCCAGGCACTTTGCTGAGGGGTTGGAGATACAAAGAAAAGTAAAAAAACAATCCTTGCTCTCAAAGAGCTTACAAACTAATTAACAAATGAGAAAACATGAAAACCATTATCAACAAGCAAGCTACAGACAGGATAAATTAGAAATAAGATCAGAGGGAAGGCATAGAATTTAGGGGGATCTGAAAAGGTTGGTTGCAGAATATAGGATTTTAATTGTGACTTAAAGGAAGCCAGGAGATGGATGGATTATCTATCTATCTATCTATCTATCTATCTATCTATCTATCTATCTATCTATCTATCTATCTATCTATCTACCTGTCTGTCTGTCTGTCTATCTATCTATCTATCTATCCATCCATCTATCCATCCACTTATCTATCTATCTGTCTATCTATTTTTCTTTCTTTCTTTCTATTTATTTTTCTATCTGTCTATCTATCTACCTTCTCTCTATTTATCTATGATTATCTATTTATCAAGTATCTATCTACCTACCTATTTTGTCTATTATCTATCATCTGCCTCTATTGTCTCCTTTCTAATTTATCTCCTTTTCTCTATCTTCTAGTTATCTATTTACCTCTATCCTCTACCTTTCTGTTCTCTATGTCTCTATTTATCTATCTGTCCCTTTCTGTCTGTCTGTCTACTTGCCTATGTATCTACCTGGAGAGAAACTCAATTGCAGATCGGTGTTCTGGCTGCTGTAAAGTTCTCAGATCCACCTGACTGCAAATGTAATCATCTTGCTAAAATGAAAGGAAGCCATTAATGATACACGGAATGGAGAATGCACCTGGATGGCCTGCTCTGTGTGCTCTTTGTTCCAGAAGTGTAGCGCCTTGCCTTTGTTTAGCTGAGCGCTTCAAAAGAAAAATGGCAAATGGCCTTAGAAGATCAGGCCCAAAGACTTAAGGTTTGCAATTGTAGTGAATTCAGACAGGGTGGCCCGGCTGCCCATTGCACCTAAGTCAGGGATGCTCATCATTTTCAGTGTTTTCATTTGGAGGAGGGAGTTTTTGGTCCGGGGAGTGCCAACTGACAACCTCCCTCACCCCGAGTTGTGGGGATAGTTGATTTGTCAAAGAAAACCGGTCATTTGCAAGAACTCTGGGTGATCCAGGTTATGAGCATAGATCTCATGAATTTGGAAGATGTTTTATATTCTCAAAGTAGGACTTTCTCAAGTCCCTCCTGTCCAGAGGAAGGCGGGCTTTCACAATGACTCTGCTAACGTCTTTCCTGGCCCGTGGCTGGCAATTGGTTCATTTCCAGGTACTAGCAAGAATGTAAATATGGAATGAATCAGTTTTTTCCACATTTTCTTTAGCAGCTCTTTTATGAAGAACAGATTTTCCATAGAGGAAATTAAAAAGTACATAAAACCGAGGGGCCGTGGTGTTGTTGAGAACAGCGTCAGCTTTAATGTCACTTTGTAACTGGCAGCGTGCATGGTATTCAACTAGCATTAATGTAAAGTATGAAGTTTGTTTCAATTAGCTTCATCTTTTTCCCCCAAGATGAGGAATTATCATAAATCCTTGAAATAACACTTGATGAACAGAAATGGTTGTGTCATTGCCTTGGAAGTCTTTCACAACTCTTTTTCAAAACCACACTTAGTTATAGAAATGATTAAATGCCGATTTAATGCGTCTGATATGTGCTTTTTTGCCTAAATGAGGAAAGGGGGGGTGGCGTAAGTCATTTCCCAAAGCAGATAGACAAATCCTGCCTTTGCCGTGATTTTGGGCGGAATGCTTTTTTTCCATTTTAGAGTTGGGTTCTTTGTGAAATGCAAGAATTTTCATTACCATTTGGTTCAGATTTCTACTTGGAGGCCTTTCTCCCCAATGATTTCTAAAATATTCTCCTCGTGCATCTGTAAACATCTGAAAATTAGATATTTGGTTCAAGACAATCGATACGGACAGCTCCGAAAGCCAGGACTTTGCTGCAAAGTAGTATCTGGATTGCCATCTAAATGCAAACCACATGGAAAACAGATGCTGTAAATAGAAATCCAGACAAATTCACCCATTGATTGGAGAGTGGGGGTGGGGACGGAGCATCTCCCGGTGACCGTGGGAAGGGAATTCTATTTGGTGTGATGCCTTATGTAGGGAAAGCTCCTTCACCGGGAGGAGACAAGTGTACTCTTTACTGTCAATGTCTCTGCTGGATATTCCAAGGAAATTCATGGAAATTGCTGTGCTCCATCGGCTTTCTTTAGTCTTCCCTTAGGACCTACAGCTGTCAGTCCCCTATCTCCCCCCCTCCATCCCAGCCTCTGCAGAGCCTGGAGCCCTCCTGAGCGAGGCTGCATCTCCCTGGCCTTGAAGGGCAGCCTTCTGCCCCACTGGAGACATCCCATTAATCCTGCTGGGCCAGCATCTCCGAGCCATCAGCGGATGACCTCACTGCCAGTCTGAAACCACAAACTGCAGCTTATGGGGCTACGGGATGCAGAGAGAGCGGATCTGGACCTCGGCGGCGAGGCCGTAACCAGCCAGGGATGGATTCATTCATGTTCACACTTCCATTTTCCCCCCTGCACAGTATGAAACTAATTCTGAAGAGTAATAGTAGCATAAAATACACTGGCGGCCTTTTTTTTATAAGCCTGTTACCTCAAGGACTTTACAGTAAAATCCAGAGGATTGGTAGAAGTTGCTCCTTATCTTGGGCCCTTCGTAACCACAGGGAAGCCCCAAGCAGATTTTTTTTTTGCTTTTTGCTGAGACAATTGGGGTTAAGTGACTTGCCCAGGGTCACACAGCTAGGGAATGTTATGTGTCTGAGACCAGATTTGAACTCAAGTCTTCCTGACTTCAGGGCTGGTGCTCTATCCACTGCGCCACCTAGCTGCCCTCGCCACCTAGCTGCCCCCCAAGCAGATTTTTAAAGAGGAAATTAGTTTTTGCATCAGTAGCCATTGGCAACGTGCAGCGAGTCCCGATTTGTCTGTTTCGTCGTTGCCTCGTTTCAACTTTAGGGGACGGAAAGTTGCTCTCCTGGTACTGGGTTGCAACAAGAATGGGGGCTAGCTGGGTTGTAATCTCTCTCTGGAAGGCTTCGGATGCGCAGAATCTGGATTCAGATCCCTCAAGAACCTGCAGCCAGTGTGAACTTAGCCCAGTCCCTTTACTTCTGAGGCTGTGGTTTCCTCATCCACATAGATGAACACATGGTGCTTCCAGCCCCGATGCTGAGATCTCAGTTGGCCAACTGTGGTTCCCACCCCCCGGTGCCATCTTCTTGCCCCCCTCCTTCTAAGGCATCCACATCTCCTCTCTCTAACACCCTCTCTCCAGATTCCCTGCTTTCTTCAAGCCCCCCTTCTGCAAGAAGCCTTTCCCAGCCCTGCCTTCTCTTTAGTTCCTCCTCTCCGTCCATCACCAATTTAGGCTCCAATCTCCAGACTTCTGCCTGGCCTACTGAGCTTTCCCCTGTGTCACTTTGTATGGATCTAATGGGAAGCACAGTGGATAGAGACTGAGTCTAGAGACAGGAAGACCTGAGTTCAAATGCAGCTGTAAGTCACTTAACTTCTGTTTGCCTTAATCCGCCGAGAAGAAAATGGCAAATCACTCCAGCAGTTTTGCTGGGAAACCCCCAAAGAGTCTTGCAGAGTTGGGTGCAGCTGAAGAACAATGGAGAGCACATTATAGCTCACATGTGTGTCTTAAGTCAGCTATGAGTTTTAATTATACATACTCATATATCACAGAGAGAGAGAGACAGACAGACAGACAGAGACAGAGACAGACAGACAGAGACAGACAGAAAGAGAGACAGAGACAGAGAAAAACAGAGAGAGAGGGAAGGAGAGAGAGACAGAGAGACAGAGAGAAAGACAAAGAGAGAGAGAGACAGAGAGACAGAGAAAGACAGAGAAAGAGAGAGAGAGAGAGAGAAGGAGGGAGAGAGACAGAGAAAGAGAGACAGAGAAAGAGAGAGAGACAGAAACAGAGAGACAGAGACAGAGAGACAGACAGAGACAGACAGAGACAGACAGACAGAGAGAGAGAGAGAGAGAGAGAGAGAGAGAGAGAGAGGTATGTTCTATATATAACACACTTTTTTGTCATTATCTGGGGTTTCATTGGTATAGGAACTTCCAGAGAAGGAGCTTCCTCTTCCAATGTTGACCAGCAATTCTTAACTTTCAGAGTCTCTTGGGGCAGTGTCTAGTGTCACAGAGACAGGATTTGAATTCGGGTCTTTTGAACCCCAAAGCTGGCTCTCCATCTGCCACAGCACAATGACATGAAATCCTGCTGGCTGTGAAAGACAGCTTGAGCATTTTTTGATTATCATCGTTTCACTTTCATGAGCCTCAGTTTACTAATTACAAAATTATGAGATTGGACAAGATATTCACTGAGCTTCATTTCACTTCTAACCACAGTGATCCTATGAGTTCACCAGGCCCTTGTTAGGAAGGAGGTTTTGATAGGGGAAGGGAGAGTAAAATGGGGGAGGGGAGGAAGAAGACCAGTTGAGGTCTCCATTACATTGAAGAAGAGCCTCACGTGGCCAGTGGTTCAGTGAAAAAGGAGCCTGGAAAGGCCATTGTCCTGCCAAACACTTACTTTTGACCGGGACCAAAACAAAGCCCAATTTTGCTCTATTTAATGTCTTAAATCTCAAGCTCATGTCACTATATGGTGTTCAAAGAACTGTGCATTAATTACAATAGCTGATATTTATATAACATATCGCCAGAACTTTATAATTATCTCATTTGATCTTCATAATAACCCTGTGAGGTAGGTACTATTGGAGACTGTCTGATAGTAGCATACAGTTGAGGAAACTGAGTCAGACAGGTAAGTGATTTATCCAGGGTCACATAGCTAATACACGTTTGTGATTGGAATTGAGCTTTGGTTTTCCTGACTCCAGCACAACCCTGTGAAATGGGTGGTGTAAATGTTGCTAAACTCCCATTTTGCACATGGGAAAATTGGGGCTCCCAGAGGTCAAAATGCTTGTGATATAGCAATGGCAGAACTGGTTTCCTGACTCCAGATGGAAACTCCAGGAGGAGACATTTCTTTTTTTTTCCACGTATGGGAGAATGTGTTTTTTAGCATTCTATTGGATGGGGAGGAGAGATCTGGTCAGTATTCTTATAGGTGCTTTTCTGAAGGGCCCTAAAGCAGGGAGATGCAGATGAGGGGACCATGTCCAAACTAAAATCTACCAGTGAACTGGGAAACCTCTTTGCAGCAAATGGATTCGGAGGAATGGAGAGCTTGCTAAGTTTAAAGAGCTGCTTAATATCAAAGGAAAGTGTTCTCATCTTTAAAAAATACATAAAGAGTGCTTTGATTCCTAGAGGGCCAGATTTATGCTTTCCAAATGTGGACAGATCTGTTCCTCCATGTGCTCGGTGTCCCTTTAATAGACTACAAATCCTTGAAAAAAAAAAGAGTAAACATCATGGGAAGAGAAGGGGATTTTAAAACCGTGTATCGACAGGTTTGGATTTCAGAGTTTCTAGAGCTCAGTTCCCCTTTGATAATCCAAGATCTTTGCCTTTTTTCAGAGGGGTACTTCTACTATGGCAGTCTATTAGGACCCTTCCCCTTTCCCCCATGACTTCCTAGACCTTCCAGACCTTTCATTTTCCAGCCAAGGCTCTCTCTGCTTGGTTTTAACTCTACAACTATCACATGTCCCCCAGGGCAAACTCATCCCTTGAAATCTCATCACCTGGCTGATCCACTCAACTTTGGATACTCCACACCTCAGCTCCCTTCTCCGTCTCTCTCCTCTGATTGGAGGGCTGGAAAACAAAGCCCACAAACCCTCTTTTAGCCAGGACTCTGAATTCTCCAGTTAAGTCTTCATTTCCCTTTAGCAGCTCTGTTGTATTGCAGTTCCACCAATATTATGCCCTTGTATACTCCTTTTCAGCTTCTTTTGTATTTTGTTTTCCCTCCTTAGATTGGAAGCTCCTTAAGGGCAGGGATTATCCTTTTCTCCTTTGCATTTCCAGCACTTGGGTAGTTTGGTGGATAGATTGCTGGGCCTGGAGTCATCTTCCTGAGTTCAAATCCAGCCTCAGATACTAGCTGTGTGACCCTGAGCAAGTCACTTAACCCCGTTTGCTTCAGTTTCCTTATCTGTAAAATTGCTAGAGGAAAAAATTCCAAACCACTCCAATATCTTTGCCAAGAAAACCCCAAACGGGGTCATGAAGAGTCAGATATGCCTGGAACATCCCAACAACAAGCACAGTGCCAGGCACATTGAGGGCTCTTGAAAAATGTTTATTGAATTGAACTGAGAATAATTGGGCCTGAAAAACTCCTTGCACTGCAGACCGTCTCCAGCTCTGGTTTGGAGCCAGACATTCTCAGATGGCAAGAGTACCTCGATCCTTTGGGCCCATACCCACTCACCCCCTTTCTGCCCTGGCAGGACTCTCCCACCCTACCCCTGAGGTCACGGTAGATGAGCAAAGATTCTAAGAATCCAGGATCATCGACCCAACAAAATGGGGCAGTGGAGGATGTCCTTGCTGGAGGATTCTTAATGACATTAAGTATATTTAGAAGGGAGAAATTAATTAACTCTTTCTTTCTGGAAAAAAAAAATAATACTACAGTGTCCAAAGGATTTCAGCGAGGGATAGGGGATGGAAATAGAGAAAGATTTGTTTTGGGACAGATCCTTATTTCAGGTCTACAGAGGAAAATGCTGAGTCCAAGGCCAAGCTTGACCTCAGGATGGAAAGGATGATGGAGAGATGGTGGGAGGTGGGGAGATGAGAGATATGAGACTTAGAGAGGAAGCGAGAGCTAGGTATAAGTGGAAAACAATGGGAATGATGGAAAACCAATGGGGCAAGGATGAGGAGAAAGGAGAAGGGAAGGCAGGGTGGTATACTGAACAGCGATGTAGACTGAGAGGCAAGAGACCCAAGTTTTAGACTCACCTCTGTGACTAATTGGCTATGTGTCCATGGGCAAATATCTTCTCCTCTTCCTTGACATCAGTTTTCAAAAAGAGGCCATTCGACTATTTTTTATATATTTATTAAAGAGCATTTTAAGGCAAAAAGGCTGGAAACTATGAGTTCCTGGCTCAGAGCAGAAGTTTTCAGAAGAAATAAGTAGAAAAAAAGCATCCTTCTTTAAAAAAGAATATCTTTTGTTTTTACAATAACTCTCCCCTTGCAAATATGAAGGAAAAAAGCAGTTCAGTAAAAGTAATCAACCCATCAATTAAATAAGATGCTATAAACCTATATATCATTTACAAAGATAGGAGGGAACTTTTTTTGTCTTTAGGGCCAAGCTTGATTATAGTTGCATAAAAAGAAATAAATACTATTGGTTTGGAACATTTAAGATGGACTAGCAAAGTACTCTACCCTTCTCTGAAAAGAGCTGCAAAAATGGTGGAAGGGGACTGCTTTCTTATTTCTACCCCTGGGAAGTTTTTCCATGAAAGTCCTTCTCTAAATACATTTGCAAGGGAAAAAGAATGAAGGAGTGGGCCTGAGGGAGTGTTTTCTACCTTCCAAAGTTTCCTTTTCCTTTTTATAAATCTTATAAATCACAGTGGTTCTTGTTAATCTTTCCCAGGCCCAAGAGAGCTAGGTTACTCACCCCTCCATCTCTGGACCTAGATATACTGGGTTCAGAACTGGGGGATCTTGGACTTTATAGAGAGGGGACTTGGGTTTCTTTTTCTCAGACTCTTGGGATTTTTACAATTCAACTAGGAGCCCTGAGTAGAATAGCTTGAAATACAGATTTGTCTCTCTAAGAGGAAGAGTAGAAAGTTGTCGAATGTACAATGTAAATCCAGGATAGGACAGCTATTTATTTCTTTGAAACAAAAGAAATACTCAACACAGAAGAGTCATGAGTGTGCATTGGCAAAATTTGCACCAACAGGAATAACTTATTAATATTTGTCCTCTGTTAGGGGCATAGGGGTGGGTGATACTTGAAATATTAAAACATAAAATGTTTCATAGGGATTTCTCCTAGACATTTCACCTTTAGTTCAGTTTGACACTGTTTTCATCTGTGTTTTCTGGTAAGTCAAGACACAATTTGGCTCATTCTTCTGTCAAGGGTCTTCTTCAAGAAGTGTTGTAGTCAATAAGGCTGGTGGTTCCCAAAGAGCAGATGGCATCGACTGCAGGAGTCAAATGCTTCAGTGCCCTTAGACTCACAAAATTGCTTCCAAGGCTGAAAATGTCCAGCACGTGATTTCTGTTTAGTAATGTTTACTCATGTTAAAAAAGCATAAAACAAAGAAGAGAAGCCAGGTGTCCAAAAATGTAACTCAACTCAAGAGCATGTGGCCCTATTTATAGATGGGAAGGATTTGTTTGTACCTTGGTTGGCTTCCCTTCTATACCCATCATGAGAAATCCTAGGGAGAGAGTTTTATATGCTACTTTTTTCCCTGAGGCAATTGGGGTTAAGTGACTTGCCCAGGGTCACACAGCTAGGGAATGTAAAGTGTCTGAGACCAGATTTGAACTCAGGTCCTCCTGACTTCAGGGCTGGTGCTCTATCCGTTGTACCACCTTGCTGCCCCTTATGCTACATATTTTCAAGAGAGGAACTACTGTACTTAAATACAAGTTCACTTAAATACAAGACCTGCTATGTTTATCTGACCTCTCCTTCAATTTCTTTAAGTGGATTTTTTTGATATCACACCCACCAGCTGCAGATGTCCTCCAAGGCTCCATCTTGGGGCCTCTTCTCTTTCCTTTCTATAGCATCTTGTCCCCTCTTATAAGTTCAGTTATCATCTCCATGCAAATGACTGCCAGATTTGTATAATCAACCATTCTCTTGCTCCTAAGCTCCAATCCCAAACCACTGGTTATCTCTGGACATTTCAAGCCATATATCCCACAGACAACTCAAACTTAATAAATCTAAGCCAGAACTGATTGTCTTCCCCTTCCCCAATCTGCCCCCTTTCTTCTCTATTACTGTCAAGGTAATTTTATCCTTTAAAGTCCCTCTTTTCTGCAAACTTATGTCATTCTCACTCCTTATTCTCACTCACCCCCTACAACCAATCGTTTGACAAATTTTTATCATTTCTATCTCCATATCTCTCATATGTGTCCTCTTCTCTCCATTTCCATAGCATTACCATAATTTAAGACTTCATCATCTTTTTTTCTGGGGTGTTGCAATAACCTCTCAATTCTTCCCTTTACCTTGGCTCTTCCCACTCCAATCCATCTTCTGCACGGCTGCCAAAGTGTATTTCTAAAGCCCAGATGTCTTCACGTCAACTCAATAAACTGGAGGCTTCTTTTACCTCTAGAATTAAGTTTTTTTCAAGGATTTAAAAAAAAGAATTTATTGACAAAGTAAAAGTAAAAAGAACTTTATATTAAGTTCCAAGGATATAGAGGTAAGAATAAGGGTTAGGGATCTGGGTTGAGGAAATTGGAATAATTCAACAAACAAGAATATAAACCATATCAAGGAACTCATGATGGAAAGGGAGCAAAAAAGGTTGGAGAAGAAGGGATTTGGAGAAGGACTGGTGCCGTACTGAAAACAGAGCTGGTTTCCTGCTGACTATTATTCAAGGGAAGACAATGTTTTGATTTCACCGTAACATGAAATAGAGAATGATACATCCCAACGATGAGCTCCGGGTGGAAACCAACAGCAAAGTGGAGAGAGAAAATTTTCAACTGGCAAAATTGTGGACGAATGGTCATTATCAGCCATGGTTAAGCCAACAGTAAACATCAGAGTCCCAAAGCAGAGTGACTGATGGCCCTTTGGAACAGTGGTTGACTGATTGCGATGACGAGAAATTACACCATCAATTTGGGGAACCTAATGTATCGAGGGGCAAGGTGTGAGGCAACATGCTGCAGTTGAAATAATTCTACCCGGAGTCAGAGGATAGGTTTGGATTCTGGGCCTCAGTTTTCTTGTCCCTAAAAAGAGTGAATTTGATTAACTGTTTCAGATCCCTTCTCCTCTCTAACCGGATGTTCCTTTGGATCATTAAAGTACAGTCTGGGTTGAATGGACAATATGGGGGGCCATGACTCTATTTCAGCTTCAATTTGAGACGCCTCCTCTTGGTGGATAAATGTATCCTTTCACTAAACAAATGGTGTCGGCCAACCGATGGCTCAAAATACTGCTCCCCGCAGTGGCTTCTGCCCCTTGGGTTTGGGCATCTGGGTGCGAGTCACAATCAGTCCCAGCCACAAAATATGCACTGAAGGGCAAAGACCTGTTAAGATGTGGGCCCAGAGAACAGCCCAGATTAGCAAGACATTTCCAGTGCAACAACAACAACAAGAAATATGTATAAATATAAATTGTATTCTCTGCAATTTTGGTTTTGTAATATGATATTTCTGGCAGGGATGGTTTCCTTAAACACCAATAATAAGTACAACAAAGACATTTGGAGCCCAACTGTGGGAACATCGAAAAAAATGGGATGTAAGAGATCCTGCTTCTGGAATTAGAAACAGTAAAGGTTGGAGGGTATTGTGGTCACTCCTTGGGATCTGCTATATAATGGCTAGTCTTTTCACCAGCATTTTTTAAAAGATATCTCTCTCTCCTTCCCTCCCTCCCTCCTTCTCTCTCTCTCTCTCTCTCTCTCTCTCTCTCTCTCTCTCTTTCTCTCTCTCTATTTTTCTCTCTCTCTTTCCCTTCCTGTCTTTCTTCCTCTCCCTTTCTCTCTCTCCTCTCTCTCTCTCTTTCCCTCTCCATTTTTCTCTTTCTCTTACTCTCTCCCTTTCTTCCTCTCTCTTTGTCTTCCTCTCACCCTCTCCCTCCCTCTTTCCTTCTCTCTCCTTCTCTCTTTTTCTCTCTGCCTCCCTCCCTCTCTCCTGACTGTTCTGACTCCATCTTTCGAAATTTGATATAGCATAGAAGTATTCCTCTATACCCAAAGCAGCTGACTGGAAGAAATCTTGTGATATAGATTGATCAGAGATCCAGATGCACATTGTCATAGAATTTCAGACTTGGAAAGAACTTGGAAAGTAACAAACTACTCTGACCCAAATCTGAATTAAAATCACTTCTGCACATAGTTAACAACTGTCTGGTTGTCCTTTGAAGAACTCTAGTGATAAGCAACCAGATAGACAATCAACATGTGCCAAATTTGAATTGTAAATATGTTATTTTTTATTGCATTGTATTTGGTTCCCCTCTCCCATATGGACATTTTGGATAGAGTACTAGGCTGCAGTCAGGAAAACTTGAATTCAAATGAACTGTCAGAAATGTACTGACACTGAGCAAGCCATGCAACTTTTCTTTGCCTCAGTCTACTCATCTATAAAATGGGGATAATAATATCACTTACCTTCCAGAGTTGTTGTTAGGAAAGAGAAATAATATTTGTAAAGTGCTTAGCATTGTTATTGGTCACAGAATGAGCTTTACAAACTCTTATTTTATTTATTTTCTCCCTCTTTTCTTCCTTCCTTCCTTCCTTCCTTCCTTCCTTCCTTCCTTCCTTCCTTGCTTCTCCCTCCCTTCCTTCCTTTCTTCCTTCCTTCCTTATTTCCTTCCTTCCTTCCTTCCTAAAACTGTTTCAGGTACTAATTCAAATACATAAATCAGGAACTCCCATCAATGTGCTTTCTTTACTACACCAACTACGGAGCACATTAATTAAAAAAAAAAAAAAGCATTTCATCCAACATTTATGATCACGATGGCGGGAAGCAGGATAAAGGTCATTAATTCCATCAGCAATTAAAGTCACTGTGCTTCCTAAACTTAAGCAATACTGGCCCACAGAAGTGGACCCTTCATTCTTCATGTAATTCCTCCTTAGACTCTCCGTCTCGCAGCCCTTGAGAAATAGAGATGTTGCACGATTGCCAGGATGTAAGGCCCATTCCTTCATGCTGCGATTCACATTGCAAAACATGCTTCTTTATCATCAGTGTTATATTTCCCTGTCACTGTCACATTAAATATTTGCTGTGGTGGCTTAATAAGTGACAGAGCCATAAAAGTACAGCGAGAGCCAGTGTTTCAAGCGTTTGGAAACCAAATGTGGATCCTGCTTTTGAAAAATACACCCCACATTCAGAACTAATCGTATGCAAGCAAGGAGAGAAGGGTTATTTTTTACAACCATTGAACTGCGATCAGCAGGAGAATCATGAGAAGATGTGAACAGAGGAAGCAACAGAAATGTGCTCATGTGGAAAGCAATTTCTAGCTCTAAAGTGTTGGGCAGGATTGGGGGCTTTTTCAACAGGAGAAACAGGATCACAGGGAAGTAAACATAATTATAAAGTAGTCTGTGTATCCCTCCACTTCCTCAGCAGTTTTCTCTTTGAGAAAGCTTTCACCATGGCCGATGAGGGACTGATGTAAGCAAGATTTCTAGACATCATATCAGAGGCTTTTTTAAAAGGATGGAAATATGGCTGCCCTCAGCCTGAGTTTTAGCTCCAAGTGCTGGTGTTTGATAGTTAGAAGAGGAAAAAACTGGGAAAACTGGGAATCTTGGGGTCGGATCCCTTGTAGTTGGCTCATCCCTGCCTTACTTGGGGATCCGGGGAAGATTCTCCACAGGTTGGGTACCAAGAAGACCCCCATTCGCATCCTGCCTTGATCATCTGCTGGGATTTGCGGTTCCTCCTTTGTTTTGTAACCGCAACATTGCAAAATGATGGTTTGATTTGTGCCAGAAATGGGTTTAAGTGAGGCAGAGGTGCACGAGTCATCAGTGTCCCTTTGTCTTCCAGAGTCAGTGAGATCCACTAGCAGGACAAAAGTCAGGATGCCAGAGATGGCCCAGAATGCACTCGATGGCTTCAGCCAGCTTCGTGACCCTGGGAACAGACTGTTCCCAATTGCCCTTTGCAAAGGGAGCCTTCACACGACTCGAGTGGGTATTCCCTGACTCACTTAGGGGTCACCCTCGTTCTGGTTTAGCTCATTTGCCGAAGCAGTAGACATACACTGGTGATGGGACCCTGGCCAGTCCCTGCCCTCGGGCGCCCAAGGCTGAGTGGTGGAAGAGTTATCGACTTGCAGGGTTGGAAGGAGTGACAGGATCAGAGAGAATTTCCACCCTGAGAATTTCAGGTTCAGACCAAAATAAAGAAATCCCTTTCCGTATCTAGACCAAGAACTCTGGAAGGAGTGACTAGAGAAGGTCAAGTATAAACAACATAAAGAAGTCCTTAATGGGGTGCAGGAATGGGGGGACAAAGTATCCTGAGGGAAAAGACAGGGAAGCAAGGGATGTTCTAAGAGCTTCCCACTTGAGGGATTCTGGGACAGATCCTACAAAGCCCTAGTTGTTTGGACCCAGAGAACAATGGAAAAGAGAATCACAAAATTCCGGGACTTGAAGGGACTTATGTGATTTGCCAGCCTGACACATCCCTAAAAAGGGACTTCCACTACCAGCTCAACTACTTCTTTGTAAAGGGGCAATGAAACAAGCATGTATTAAACACCTACTGTGTGCCAGGAACCGTCCTATGCTGTGACAAATATTTTCTTGTTTGATCCTCATGACATTTCAGTGAAGTAGAAGCTGTTATTACCCCCATTTTACAGATGAGGAAACTGAGGCAAAGAGAAATTAAGTGGCTTGCTCAGGGTCACAGAGTAAGCATTTGAGGCTGGATTTGAACTCAGGTATTCCTGATTATAGACCTAGAGTTCCAGTCACTAAACCAGCCAGATGATATTTAAGTCTGAAGACTTCCAAGGTCAGACATCTGCCCCTTCTTTTTCTTCTCTCCTAGCCCATTTCACTTTTAAAATGTCATTTTTAGTTTCTTTTTGACATCAAGCCCAAATTTATCTCAATTTCCTCCATTGCTCCTAATTATGTCTTCTAGGGTAGAACAGACCAAGTCAGTTCTTCTTCCACGGGACCACCCTCCAAACACTTAGACAGAAAGCCTCCTTTCTGCTGAGGCTTCTGTCCCATAGACATGGTTCCTTTATCTGCTCTTCAGACATCGTGGGTTCATGGCCTGCAGCCAGGCTGGCTGTTCTTCCCTGGACACATTCGAGTTTGTTGATACATTTCTGAAGGTAACCTCCCCTACTAGATGTCATGGGGGGATTCTGGAAGTCTCCAGGGGGAGGTTGTTTTATTATGGCTAGGAGGGCAGAACTAATAAATATGGCAACCAGAAGGAACGCCCTGTATTCCAGTTGTGCCCAACTCTGGCAGAACACAGCTGGGCTGTGCCATGCTGATGCCCGGAACCCTTGCCTCTAGTTGGGCTGGGGTGACCGAGAGGGATGATGAGTAAGTAGCAGCCACCAGATCCTATGGAAAGACTCAGGGAAGAGGGGCTGAATTAGTGCTCTGGGGCCCCAGGGCAGGTTAAGCTCCCTTTCTTCTTCCTTCCTTTGGCTTACTGTGCCCAGCTGTCCTGTCCCCAACCCTCTGGATGCATATAGCTTTCTTATTCCTCAAATTTCTGTCTCTGTCTCTCTCTTTAATTGTTTCTGTATCCCTATCTCT
>JAJPUD010001684.1:76633-93374 GCA_023553655.1 Myrmecobius fasciatus | reverse complement strand
TTCCTGCCCTCCTTTCCCTCCTTCCTGCCTCTTTCTTCCCTCCATTTTTTCCTTCTTCCCTCCTTTCTTCCTCCCTCCCTCCTTCTTTCTCTCTCCCTCTTTCCTTCCTTTTTTTTCATTCCTGGCAACGCCCCCATTAAGAATCAAGAGCTACCCCGTGGACTTCCTCATGGGCCCACGTGCATGGGCAGAACTTTGGCCTCCCAATTCTAGGTGTCAAAAGAACTCCTGAGATTAATGTTCGGTGACCCAGGCTGTGTGTCTTATTTCTTGGCTGCCTTTCATGACGAGAGTCGGCGCGAGGTGGGCTCTTTGTTTGTTTGTTTCCCTTCTCCCTGCCTGAGGCTTTGATCCTGCCTCTCTGTTTGAAGGGAGGGTGGGAGTCTGGGGAGGCTGGAGGGTGGCCACAGATTTCTGAGCATGACCTAGTTCCTACCTAGTTCCTGGACATTTTTAGCCAGTTTGATGTTGCCGTGTAAAGCGGCCCATGGGGAATGTATTGGACGCTCTTCAAAAGCCCATTTCTTTTCCAGGTTCCCTTTAAGCCGCTCTTGCCAAGTCTCATCATGAAATCTGTGGGCATACTTGGGGCTGGTCTAGGTTGGCCTGTGGCCACGGGAGCAGCCTGCAGTCCTCAGTGACTTTGCTGTTAACCTGGATGAAATGGCCCTTGACACCGGCCGTTGGGTGGACGCCCATCCTGTAGGGCGGACGTCCGTCCTCCTCGCTTCTCTCCTCTGCCCGTTGCTTTCATCTGGGCGGCCGGCGATCTCTCTGTCCAGTGCTGGGCGAGAACTTAGTCACAGGCTCATCCTGGAAGAAAGAAACACTCGTTTGGAAACAAGCTTCCATCCTGCTTTGCAAGGAGATACACTTTGAACTGTTCAGGAGTCCCGGGAGGTTATGTCCCTAGTCATTCACAGTTAATTTTTGTTTCCTTTTCATTCGGAAAAAGAGCTTTCTCGAGGCATGTCTAATATTATATTGATCTCTGTCACCTTCTGAATTCTCAATCACTGGAAAATAATCAATACGCAAGCCTATCTAAACTACCTACTATGTGCCAGGCCCTGGGGATAAGGAGCAGGGATGCAAGGACAAGGAACGAATCAGTTCCTATTTGCTGGGAGCCTACATTCTAATGGGGGAGCCAATTCCAAATAATAATAATAACAACAATGGTGATCACAGCTACATCTTATGGTGCTATAAAGTTGGAAAAGCACTGTGTACAGGCATATATGTATACACAAATATATATATATATATATATATATATATAATGTGATATATATATATATAAAATTATATACATAAACATATAACAATAATGGTGATCACAGCTACATCTTATGGTGCTATAAAGTTGGAAAAGCATTGTGTGTAACATATACAAATGTGTGTATAATGTGATATATATAATTACATACATAAACATATAATATGTACAATCATCTGCATCTCATAGATGTGGAAACAGGCTGGGAGAGGTTAATTAACTTGCCAGAGATTAATCAATCGACAAGTATTTATTAAGTATCTACTGTGTGCTGGGTACTGGGGAAACTCATATAAATAATGAAGCAATCCTTACTTTCAGCAAGCTGCATTTCATAGGGAAAGAGAAGTATATAATAACAGACATTATTAATACATTATTTTGACTGGTTTAATATAGTACTTAAAGATTTATAAAATTCTCCATATAGTATCAGATATTATAGAATAAAGTCATTATTTAATATATACATATCATTATATATTTTATTTATATTATATAATCATGTAAGAAAATTATCATAAAATAAATATAATTATATGTATGTATGTATATACACACATATATATAGTACTTTAAGACTTACAAAGGACTATATATAGTGACATATATTATAAGAATATAATTGGTTGGTTGTTGTCCTTTGTTCTCAGAGAGAACCAAAATGACGATTTTGGGTCCAGTTGTGCTCCTCAGACCGCTATAAGCTCGGAATGCCCTGCCAGGTTGGACACAAGAGTCCATTTGGGGCAGCTTCTCTAAATTTGCACATCTTGCATTCTCCTGATTCTAATTCAATCCCACTTTACTCACAGAGAACAGCCCCTTCTCTGATGAGGGCACACTAAGCTGGACAGTCCTGTGCCAAGGTCTCCCATGCCATGCCATCGATTCTAAAGTTCTTCAGAGAGACCTTGAGAGGGTCCTTATATGACTTTTTCTGATACCTTGTGAGTGCTTGTCTTGTGCAAGTTCTCCATAAAATAATCTTTTTGGCAAGCGTCTCTTTCTCATGTGAATGACGTGGCCAGCCCGATGGAGTTGTGTTCTCTGCTTGGCACTTTAGTTCAAGAAAGGACCTCAGTGTCCTGCCAGGGCATCCTCAGAATCTTCTTGAGACAATCCCAATGGAAGTGACTCTGTTTCCTGGCACGGCGCTGCTAAACTGTCCAGGGCACACGACAATTAGGTCATCACAACACTCTGCAGACCTTCAGTTTGATAGTCAATCTAATACCTCTTTTCTCCTTCGCTTTCCTTTGGAGCCTCCCAGACACTGAACTGACTCTAGCCGGTATTTGTCAATCTCATTATCTCTGTGGACATCCCTGGAAAGTGTACTGCCAAGGTAAGAGACCTTACCCACAGCCTTCAGAACGTCTCCATTTCCTGAGAGGTCTGTACACTTTTGTAGATCTGACCAAAGTCTTTGACACTGTCGCTGTGAGGGCTTATGGGAAATTATGTCAAAAAGTGATTGCCTAGAGAAGCTCATCAATAGAGTCTATCAATTTCATGATGGCTTGCCTGCCCGTGCTCTGGACGATGGCAATACTCTCGAACTCTCCCAGTCACCCAGGGACTGAAACAAGGCTGCGTGCTTGCTCCTGTGCTTTTTAGCACGATGTTTGCGGCCATGTTGTCAAATGCCTTCAATGGGACCATGGAATCAAAGTCAGCATTGATGGTACATTGTTCAACTTGGAAAGGCAACAAGCCAAAATTAAAGGGGAGGGAGTGTCGGCGAATGATTTTTTGTTTGCATATGACTGCGCACTCAATGCAGCCTCTGAAGCTGAGATGCAACAAAGCATGGATCAATTCTTTGCTTCTTGTGCTAATTTTGGCCTAACAATTAACTCCAAGAAAAGCCAGGTCCTCCATCAATCAGCACCATACCATCCGTATGTGGAACCATCAGTTAAGAATATAATAATTATATATCATATACATATAATGTATATTTTATATATTATACATAGTCACAAATATATATTAAATATGTAAAACAAATATATAAATATAATTATATGTATTTGTGTATATATGCACACACACACATTTCGATTCTCACAACAACTCTGGGAGGCAGGTACTCTTCATATCCCCATTTTGCAGATCGGAAAACTAAGTCTGAGAGGGCTGTGACTTACCTAGGGTGACACAACTAGTAAATGTCTGAGAAGGTAGGATTGTAACTCCAGTTTTTCTGACTGTCAGGCAAGAAGGGGTTCTACTTGCTTATCCCACCTAGATTCCTCTATATAAGTTATATGGATCATCAATTGATAGGAAGCTTTTTGGACAAGTCTGTGGCTCAAAACTTACTATATTTTCATTGAAGAGTTAAAATTTTAAGCATAAGTAAATAAGCACAATTTTGACATAATAAATGTTGACCAAAAGGACACTCAGAAGTAGGAGGGACCTTCTTTGTCACAGAAGACAGCCCTTTCATTTTACAGCTGGGGGAATTGATTTATCAAAATCACACACCTAATAAGTCACTGAGCCAGAGTTGGATCCAAGGGAGATGTCAGAAGGTTTAGCAAAATAATAACCCAAGGCCATCAATGGAAAGCTAAGTGCTGAAGCACAGTGGAATGTTTGATTTCCTGAGCTAATCAGCTCACAAGGCATCCCCATTGGGCTCTTCCCATCAAATCTTCCACATCTCCTGCAAGAGCCTCCGTCTCCTGGATCTCTGTTGTTGTCTTCTCCACAGCCAGAAGCATCGGGGTTCCATGTGCTAGACTCCTACCAGATTCCTTAGTAATGACTCCTAAGTCCCATAAAGAAAGGGGAAGGAGACAGTCTGTCTCACTACCCAGAAAACTGTTTGCCATGTTTTTTTTCCATGTGGATTTGGATTGATTTGGATGATGTCTCTGGATGGCCAGATAAATTTGATTTGGGGCATTCAAGTCAAGAGGCAATTTAAGAAGAAAATTAAGATTCCACTCCAAACGCTGTTACAGACTGAAATAGCTGATCAAGTCAAGTCAAAAGAGTAGTCCAATGTGGGGAGAAAGTATTGAATTTGCAGTCAAAAGTCTTGGGCTCAAATCATGACTCAATGATTTTATGACATACCCTCTCTGGGCCTCATCTGTAATATAAGGGATTGGACAGGATGACCTTTGAAGTTCCCCTTCCAGCTCTGGTACTCCATAGAGCAGATGGTCAGAAATCCCACAGATGTCTGAGTTGGTACTCTTTCATTATGTAGCCATAATTTAACCTCTTAGCCTGAGTTTCTTCTTCCTACTAAACTGAATCTTTATTTTTATAAAGTTTTTTTTATTTTCAAAACCTATGCACAGATAATTTCTAACATTCATTCTTGCAAAATCTTGTGTTCCAAATTTTTCCCTTCCTTCCCTCCATCCTCTCCCCTAGATGGCAAGTAATCCAATATATATTAAACATGTGTAATTCTTCTGTACATATTTCCACAATTATCACGTTGCACAAGAAAAATCAGATCAAAAAGGAAAAAATGAGAAAGAAAACAAAAAGCAAGCAATGACCAACAAAAAAAGTAACAATACTCTGTTGCGATCTACATTCAGTTCCCACAGTGCTCTCTCAGGGTGCACATGGCTCTCTCTGTCACAAAGCCATTAGAACTGGCCTGAATCATCTCATTGTTGAAAAGTCATGTCCATAAGAATTGATCATTGTATAATCTTGTTGTTGCCGTGTACAATGATCTCCTGGTTCTGCTCATTTCATTTAGCATCAGTTCATGTAACTCTAAAATTATCCTTTCTTATAGAACAGTAGTATTCCATAACACTCATATACCATAACTTATTCAGCCAACTGATGATCAGCCACTCAGTTTCCATGAATTGAATCTTTAGAATCTGTAAAATAAGGATAATCACGGCTGTAGGATTTGCTTCATGGGATTGTTTTGAGGATCAAATATACCCAAAGCAAGTCTTAGAATACTGTAATTACCAGTTTTGGTTACTATTATTTCATTCATCTTATCTTTTTTTGGACAGAATTCAGATAGAAATGATTTGAGGATAAATTGTTGTAAATTTTGAATAAATAAAAAGACTTGAATTCCATTCCTGCCTCAGAAACTAGCTTGTCACTTACAGGACAAATTTCTTGACCCTATTTTCCTCGTCTTTAAAATGGAAATAATAATAGTATTTATCTCCCAGAATCAGCATAATCAAATGCAGATGGAATGGCATAATATATAAAATATATAAAATAATTATTCATAAAACTTAAAGTGCTAGATAAGCATTAACATTTTAAATTATTTTTACATTTGAGGGTAGATAAAATGATTGCATTTTGGAATTAAATTATTACTATATAGATTTCCAGTCTCACTGAAAGCCTTATTATTATTTTTATTGCTTTCAGAGCTACTTACCAGGCTCATCTCTGGTCTCCTTTGTTGGACCCCTGCTTACAGGGGAACGGAGAACAGGATGGTTTGCTTGGCTGGGGTGTTCCCAACTGCAGGGGATTGGATTGATGCTATCCCGTGGTCTGCCAGTATCCCAGGCTGAATTCCTTCCTTTTCTAGGGGACTCTTTTCTGCCTGTAGGGTACATAGACACTATTCCATCTTGTTCCCTTTGCTCTCTCTTGGCCGGGTCTTCCCGCAAGGATAGGAGAGAAATGCCATTCCATCAGCTCCCTGCAACTCCCCCCCCCCCCCAATTTTAGCTGTCTAACACCCCAAGGCCAAATCCCCCAGTGACATTAATAATCCATGTGAACTCATTGACAAACTCCCACCCAGTCATGCCCTCCCCATCCCAGGCATTCTGAACCCCTGTCATTATTCAAGCCCCATTTTCCATCCCTGACTGCCTGCTCCCTAATTTCCATCCCCCTCAACTCCCTCCCTCCAATCTCCCACTCTCAAGCTATCTTTTCTTGTGTTGGTTGGGATTCTTGCTCCATAAAGAACAAACTTACCTTCATCTTAAATCTTTTTCTTTCCCACTCCTTTTCTCTTCTGGCTTTCACTGAGATCTGACTCCCTAGTGATGGTACAGCCTCCCTGTCTCCCTTTCTATCACCATTCACACTTTAGAGCTTTCTTTTTGATTTACTGATCCAAGTGGGGAGTTAGAATACTCCAGGCTCCCCATTGCCACTTCCCAGAATGACTCCTCAGTCACTCATTCTGCATCCAGAACCCAATGAAAAATTGTTTACCAATATCTAGAATATTCTCCTTCTTTCCTCAATATTATCATCTCCTTGGCTCCTCCCTCAACTTCTGCCTTCCTGACAGGGAACTTTGGCAGACACACATATTACACCCACCCTTCCTAACCAGTCTATCTTGAATTTACTCACTTCCCATGACCCCACAGAGATGGTCATACCCCCCAAGCTTGCCATCATCCATGAATGTATGCTTCCATGTTCATGAATTTTGAAATTTCCTTATTTCAATCAATTAACCCTTCATTAGCCTTTGCCAACAGTTAAAATGTGGTAGTTATGTGTTAAGTGCTTAGAGATTAAAAAAAAAAAGACAAATTGTAGTCCCTGCTTTAAGAAATGAGCTCATTCCCTAGCTGTGTGACCCTGGGCAAGTCACTTAACCCCAATTGCCTCAGCAAAAAAAGAAAAAAAAAGAAAAGAAAAAAAATAAGCTTACTTTCTAATGAATCATAATCTGCTATTATACCACTTCTCCCTCAGCTTTGCCCCAAACCCTATTCTTTGCCCTTTGAAGACTCCTAATCTCCCAATCCCTCAGTTGTTTTTTAACTAGGCAGTGGCTATACACTCTCTTCCTTTCCCCTTCTTGACCCATCGGTGAATCAATTCAACTCCACACTGATTTCTTCTCTTGAATATCCCCCTCCCTTTATTGTATCACTGGTCTCGTCCTGCCAAGCTTCAGCCCTGGATCACACTGACCATCTGCTGCCTTTGCTCTGACTCACATATGGCTGAACGAAGCTGAAGAAAATCACAAAACTATGCTGACTGGATCCAATACAAATTTATGTCAAGCAATCTCACCTTGGCCCTTAGCAAGGCTAAATAGTTGTTTTTTTTTTTTTTTTACTTTTTTTCTGGTTGTAGATGTACATTCATTTATATATACATATATATATATATATATTTCCTTATGAATCAACAAAAGGGAAAAATCATGAGAGAAAAAAACAACAGAAGAAAAAGAAAAAAAAGTGAACAAAATATGTGTTGAGCTACACTCAG
This sequence comes from Myrmecobius fasciatus, assembly GCA_023553655.1. Taxonomy (NCBI): domain Eukaryota; kingdom Metazoa; phylum Chordata; class Mammalia; order Dasyuromorphia; family Myrmecobiidae; genus Myrmecobius; species Myrmecobius fasciatus. The sequence goes on along the minus strand of JAJPUD010001684.1, from coordinate 85,873 downwards.
TCTCCATATTTCTGTTTCTAGATGCAGATGGTGTTTTCCATCCAGAGTTTACTAGGATTGCCTTGGATCACTGAGCCACTCAGAAGAACCAAGTCTTTCACAGTTGATCACTGCAAAATCTTGCTGTCATTGTGCACAATATATTCCTGGTTCTGCTTGTTTTGCTCAGCATCAGTTCATGTAAATCCTTCCAGGCCTCTCTGAAATCAGCTTGCTCAACATTTTTTTATACAACAATAATATTCCACTACTTTCGTATACCATAACTTATTCAGCCGTTCCCTAATTGATGGCTTCTACTCATTTTCCAGTTCTTTGCCACCATAAAAAGAGGGGCTACAAACATTTTTTTGCACGTGTGGATTGCAAGACTAAGTTATAAAGGGCTCCTTTCTGCCTTCCTAACTGACTCACTATCCCATTCATCTTTTCTTTCCTCTTCAAGTAACTCATAGCTTCCCCTCTTAGTTGAGAGTTATGCTAACAATAATGAATAATAATAGCTAATATTAATGTAATGCTTACTATGTATCAAGCACTGTGCTAAGCACTTTGCAATTATTATCTCATTTGATCTTCACAATAACTCTGGGCCATTTTATGCATTTCCATTTTATTCCCATTTTATACATGAGGAATCTGAAGTAAACAGAAGTGACTTCTCAGGGTCACACAGAAGGTAAGTGTCTGAGGCAGAATTTGAACTCATAACTTCCCAACTCTCGACTTGGGATTCTATTTACCATGTTAGTTATCACCTTTTATTTACCTATTATTACCTATATAGTTATTTACTATATTTACCATATAGTTATTGCCTGTTAGTTACCTGTTAGTTATTATTTTCCCTAAGATTACCCTAAAAATATCTGGAAATGGTTGTGTCCTTTCAGTCTTGGCTTTTCCAAACTAAATACACTAACTTCCTTTTATGATTTTCATGTGATCTGAATTAAGGGTTATTTATTTTGCTGGTTATTCTCTTTTGAATGTTCTCTCTCTTTTCACCCTCTTTCCTCTTGTTGTTCTCTACTGACATAATTTAAAAGGATGTATTTGTATGTCTCAAGAATTAAATGAATGGAAACCATGATCCTCAAGCTTTTTGTTTGTCCAAGACTTTAGGGAGACTAATTGGCTCAGCAGTTCAGTAAAGGGCCTCATAAAAACTGGTTTCAGTAGTAATCAATACTGAGAATCAATAAGGCAAAGCTCAGAGTGGTGTCTGGCTCTATCGTTTATGAGAGATGAGAAGTGTTGTAACCCAGGCAGGTGATTGGACCAAATGGACAATGTTAAGGAGTTCTGGGGTGTTTCCACCCAGTGCTAACCTTATTAAGTACTCTGCCTTCTCCTTTAATGCTTGAAAAACCTTGTTTCGTATTTCAGTGCGCTTTCTCTCTAAACTGGTGGACTCCATGTGTACTTCCCTAGCTGACCTGGCTACTTGCCCCAGGTGCTAAAACTCTTAGTTATAGCTCTGTGGTGGATAGGGAAGACTGTGGACAACAAGGTCAATATCACAGGAAGGGGAAATACTGTTCAAAACCAGGTTTTTCTTGTGACTTTCATCCACATCTTACCCTGCCCTCTGCCCCCCTTTTCTCTTCCCATCTAGGAACAAAGTCCTAAAAAAGGCAGAGCCAACCAAGACGTGTCTCTAGATGCTCATCTCTGACAGGTCTGTCTGTTCTTTCCAAGACCCTTAGGTTTTCCCTTTTGCTCCCCAGCGCTGATAGATATATCAGGTGAAACATTCCCTGACTTCAAGGAGCTCATAGCCTATGAGCAAAGAAAACAGACGAGCTATAAATAGCAGATAATTTCAGAAGGAAAGCACTAGAATCAAAGGGGAATTTTATTAGATTTCAATACAATTTCAATTTTTAATATAAAATTATTTACAATTTTCAACATGAAGCATTTTCTGAAACTGTCTATTCTAGAGGGATGATCAATCTGACAAAGAAATATAAAACTCAATTAAAAAGTTCAAATATGCAAGAAAAAGGTACTAGGAATACAAAGATAAAAACTGTCATAAGTCCTATCCTATGGAGATTATGATTAAAGGGAATTATGACAGGCAGACGAATTAGAATGATATAAAGTAGAACATTATGGATGTAAACAAGGGTTCTTGAAAAAGTTTCTTGCAGAAGGTAAGCTTCTATTTGAGACTTTAAGTAATGTGGAAATCATGGGGCAAAAATGAGGAGGGAGAGAATTCAGCTGATGAAAATGTATGATTTGGGAAGATAGAGGGTTTTATGTGGGAAACTGCAAGGAAAGTCACTGGACCTCACAATGTGGAAGACTTTTTCACACATTTTTGGGCTAGAAAAGTAGGAAGGAGTCAAGTTTGAAAGCCTTTAAAAGCTAAACATAGTATTTTCTATTTCATCCTTAAGGTCATGGGGAGCCACTAGAATTTATGGATTTGGGAGTGGGGAGAGTTTATCGGAAGATCAGATTGTTAGCAGAGCAGAAGATCAAAGATAAGGGGAGAGACTTGAGACAGAATGATCAACCAGTGGGCTACTGAAGAGTTCTAGGTGTGAGACTTGCATAAGGGCAGTGACTATTAGGGGAGAAAAGAGAGAATATTCAAAAGTCATTATGAAGGTAAAAGCAACAGGTCTTGGCAACAGGTTGGACAAGATGGGTGACATAGACTGAGGTTGTGAGCCTGGGTGACTGTGAGACTGGGTGGTGATGTGCTCTACCGTGATAGAAAAATACACAAATGGGTAGTGTTTTGGGGGGAAAAGATAATGAGTTTGGGTAAAAGATTTTGTGTTTAAAATATCTAGAAATTTAGTTTGAGATATCTAATAGAGAGTGATGTGAGCCTGGAGGTTGGAGAGAGAGGCTGGGGTTGGAGAAATAGATGGGAGAATGGTCTACATAAATATGATAATTGAATCCATGGGAGCTGATGAGATCAGCCAGGGAAGTAGTCTAAAGAAAGAAGAAAAGAGAGATCAGGACAGAGTTATATTCAGGGTGATCAGGTGCAATCTGGTTAAAAATCCAGCAAAAGAGACCGAGCAAGAGCAGTAAGATAATGAATAGGAGAACCAAGAAGGAGGTAGTGTCAGCAAAACAGAGACAGAGAAAAAAGGAGAGAGCATTAAGGAGAAAAGGATAATTGACCAACGTTAAAGACCATGGAGAAATTAAGAAGGATGAGGATCAAGAAAAAAACCAGTGAATTGGGCCATTCTGAGATCACTTTGGAGAAATAGTTTCAGTTGAAAGAAAAGGATGGCAAGTCAGACCACAGAAAATTAAGAAGAGACTAAATACAAAGGATGGTCAATGGTTTCCTCAGAGTTTAGTTTTGCAAAATATAATGAGAAGCAAGAAAACTCAGTACTATTTCAGTTGTGGAAAAGCCAGGACTCTCCTTCAGCTCTGGTGGAGTTCCAAACTTGCAGATTTTTTTTTCAGAGAGCAATGCGGCAACAATGACCCGAACCAGCATAGTCTTTGAAGTAGTAATTCCATTCTTGGTGCCTGTGCTGAAACTGGAGCCCAAACCCAAAGAACGATTCTGGTTCTGGAGTCACAAAGCCTCAGGATGTATCCCAGCTTCTTGACTTCCTATGGCTTCTGACAAATCAATATATTTCTCTAAGCATCAGATTTGTAAAATGAGGGGGACTGGGCCAGGTGGCCTCTAAAATTCCTTCCAGTTCTAAATTTATGATTCTATTTTAACCTTGTTGCGATAATTGGCTCTTTTGAAAGCCTAGAAGGCAGTAGGATGACCCATAAGGGCCACCTCTCTGTAAGGAAGATTATTTTAGATGTAAAGTTCTGACTTCAGTCATGATCATTTCAAGCCTCCGGTAATGAAATTTCCTCACTCCTGGGCAAAAGTCAAGCCCTCTACCTAACCTTATATTTATATGTAGCTCTAGTTAACCTCCAGCCTCTTGTGGTTGAGATAAGATTAAGTTTACTGGAAATATTTGCGTAATGATATACAATATTATAGTGTTTTTGAATAGGTAGGCATTGGGAGGAGAAATTGAGGAAAACTCTGACATTTTCTTAGTATGTTAATTAGATTGGGGTTGTTCCCTTTGAGGTACCTATAGAGAAGGTGAATAAATATTTATTATTTATTATATGCCATGCACTGTGCAGGGGCAAAAAGAGGCAAATGGCAGTCCTTAACTTGAGGAGTGTACAATCGATTGGAGGCTGTGATTCTCCTTGATCTCTCCTTTTTCTTCCCCAGCTTAGTCCTCCATTTGCCTCAAGGATGGGCTTCAAATACCATTTTGCTCCCATCTCTCCAAACCAGACCACTGGAAGCTCTCCTAGCTTTTTCATTACATTTTTACTTCTATATAAATCATGTAAGGGGTGATATCTCTGATACAATAATATTGATTGACCCAAGAAGAGAGCTCTATTCACACTTATTTGTTTGATTAGTTTTTTGATTATGGAATCAAAGCTAAAAAGGAGTGGTTTCAATCCCACATTTACATTGTCAAGAGCCAAAGTTTTAATAGCAGGATTATATATATATATAGATATATATAGATATACACACACATATACATACATACACACATATATATACATCTATACACACACATACTATATATATACATATATATGTGTATATATCTATATCTATCTATCTATCTATCTATACTTTTTCCACACTCATTTGTTTAATTAGTTTTTTTGTTATGAAATCAAAGCTAAAAAGGGACTGTTTCAATTCCATATTTACATTGTCAAGAGCCAAAGTTTTAATAGGATTACATATATATATATACACATACATATACATACACACATATATATGTACATATACATATATATACATACACACACACATATATATATACAATTGTCCCTACTCATCTAACAACAAAAGAGTAACTCTGAAATTAACTCAACTCATTTATTTTATAAAGAAGGAATCTTAGAAATGGACCGAATTGGCCAAAATTACATAAATTCTAAGTAGCAGAAGCAGAACCCATGTTCTTCAACTTTAAATTATCCCATTGTGCTGTGTAACCCCAAATCTCACTTAATGCTTAGGGTTTTCATTTTTTTAAAAAAAATCCAACTGACATTAGGTTTGGCTACTAGGGAAAACGAAGCAAGAATGGCTAAGAAGCAGCTGTTTTAAATGGAGATTGCTTGGCTGTTTTTATGGGAGCTCTGTTTTATGTACAATACATAGGATCTGATCCGAAGGTGGTACAGTCACGTAGCAAGAATGAGCAATTACAGATGGACAGCTCGGCTGGTGTACTGGAATCCCACAAACTATTCCAAGAATTGGAGAGCGATCCCTAGTTCGTTGGCTGGATCCCCTGGGAAAGTTTAGGGAAGGACACGGAGAAGAATTGCACGGGATGTAGAAGCATTGCACTATTGGAGAAAGGACCTACCTGGCTGAGATAGCAGATAATGTTGGGCATGGACCAAACCCTTCGGGCTTTGGCACTTAGCTTGACAATGCATTTTCCCCTTGTGGCATGGGGCAGGATCAGAGAACTCCTCCAGTACTGTGGGCTAGAAGCTAAATTGTTAAATGTAGTGATTTTTCTGCGGCATTTTATACCATGGATTTTGCACGGACCCACATCAAGGAGTGCAGAGGCTCCTGTGGGCCGCTCCTCGCCTTCAGATGTTGGAACTGGAGAGCCGTAGTAAGGGCGGCAGCAACCGCCATCCCAGGGCTTCCACCCCTCGCCGCCTTTCCAGAACCTAGGGGTGGCTGCTGGTTCTCCATTGGTCTGAGCCTCTGAGGCACCTTCTGGAATCCCTTGGCAGGTCAGTCCTGCTCCCTGGATGCAGATGGAAGCCACACTAGAAGCTCCCAGGAACGCCTGCACAGAAGAAAAATGGAATGAAGGCATTAGCAGCAGCAAGAAGAAGGCCTTTTTGCCCGATATTCGATGAGTATCATGGTAACAGTGCCGGCCACAGGGGCAAACATGGCACAAGCCTTGGGACAATGGCTGGCCTTTTTATAGTTACATATGGCTTAAAAGGCCCATACTTGTCTTGTTATTAGCCACAGCTGCCCAGCAGAGGAAGGATGCTCTTAGTCGATAGAAGGCTCATTGTGGAGTCAGAAAAATCCAGATTCAAGCTGACTGACTCTGTGGTCAAAGGCAAATTGCAATCTCTGTCTGGGATGACATTTAGAATGGATGGAAGTGCAGAAGGCTGAGCCCTGGATCTGGACTTGGGTCCTGTCTTGGAATGGGATGATGGCAAATGTCACAGATTTGGAGTCTGGAGACCGAGGTCCCCAGGAAATGTGGGGAAATTACAAGCCTATTGGACATCAGTAATCAGCCTGTTGCTGTTCCTCGAACACCACATTCCACCTACCACTGTTGGGCTTTTCCATTGATTGTCCTCCATGCTTAAATGCTTTCTGTCCTTGCCTGGCTGCCTGCAAGACTCAGCTCAAAGACCAAAAGGCCTTTCCCCTGCTCCTTCCTCCTGTATATGTCTTACATACATATTCATGCACACACATACATATATGTATATCAGATCATGTTAAATTATATCAATCCTGTTATATTACATTGTATTATATTATATTGCACTACATTATATTTATTATATTATATTTCTTCCTGGTTAGAGTGTAAGCAATTTGAGGGCAGGGACTACTTTTGCCTTTTTTGGTATTTCCACTGCTTAGCTTATATTAACCATAATAAGTAATTAATAAATCCTAATTGACTGACTATAGTTCCTTTTGCTTCTAAATCTATAGTCTTAACAGCTGTGCAGCCTTTAGTTTCCTCTCTAAAAAATCCAGCTCCACTTATTAGTCCTATGATCCTGGAAGTTACAGAGGAAGCATTATCACAAAAATAGAAATGTCCTATCCTGATGAAATCATCGTTCCAGACCCACTTCTGTCCCTCTAAACAAGAGAATCCATTGGTAAGGTAAGGAGGACAAGGTGCTGGATTTAGAATCAGGAAAAACGGGTGCCAGTCCAGTCTCAGATATTACATAGCTGTGTGACTCTAGGTAAGTAATTTCACTTTTTTCACTTTCATCTTTCTCATCTGCAAAGTGGGAGAAATAATAACATCTGCCCTATAGGGTTATTGTGAAGATTAAATTGGTGGTAGTGGTGAGATTAGGAAATCAGTGTTTAAATAACACTTTGGGGCATTGTGCTAAGCACTTCATAATCTAACACTCAAATGAGATAAAATGTATTTATTTTCATTTTCTTTTACTTAATATTTGCTTTATTTACTTATATTATCTCATTTACTCATAAGGTCAAGTGAAATTAAGTAAGGTGCTTTGAAAATCTGAAGGTGTATATATGTGCTAATTATTATTGTCATTATTATTGTTTTTAGATTTGGAAACTTGAAGATGAGAGTAAAATATTCATTTAAGTTCTCATAGGCAGAAATGAGCAGGTCCTGTTCTATTATTACCTGAAAGGACTCTTAGGCTGCACAATTTCCAAAAGCTAAGCTCATTTCTTTATACTACATATATATATGTCTGTATATATATGTGTGTGTGTACACATATATATTTATACTATATATGTGTGTATGTATATATATATATATTTATACTATATATATACTATATATGTATATATATGTATGTGTATATATAAACAGAATATTATAGAATAGATATTTCATATTCTATATATTATTCAAGAATAATAATTCTAAATATTGTTCAAGAATTATAGAATACTATATATATGTATATATATATATATATATATATTAGAGAAGGTGAATGACTCAATGGACCAAACTGTTCTTCACTCCCAGCCCCTAGCATGAGATATGGCACACATCACTCAAATACTCCTCAGAGGGCTTTGGGATCTCACTGCTCACACTTGGCCATACCGGACTACTCCTGTCCATATCCTACAGGTTCAGCACAGGGAGAAAGTCCATCCACAATGTCAGAGAACTGAATGGAAATGTCTTCACAGCTAGGATCACGGAGGCTGCCACCTTCAATCCAGAGATTCTTCAATCCAGATATATCGATCCGATCTAGTTTAATGGACATTTGCTAAGACACTGGGAGGAGAAGGGAAGTTGGTGACTTTGCCCGGCCCTCCCTCATTCTAATCCAGTTCACCGGTGTTCATAGCATCACCTCCCTGAAGTCCTTTGAGAACAAAGGGCAAACACTAATAATAGTGACAAAGAGCATGGGATACAACAAAACAATTCCTGCTCGCAAGCAACTTAGATTCTGAGGAAAGTGCACATTGAAGTAAAATATATGAAGATAATATGGTACAAAGTCTAGAAGAGGGGAGAGGGGAGAGCCCTCCCAACTAGCAACACAGTGTCTGACACTTGGCAGATGCTTAGTCTAACTTAGTGATTGATTGATAGGTGATTGATTGATTGATTGATTGAACTAGGAAGCACAGGAAGCCAGAAGACAAAGAACTGTGGCAGCTATTTTAGGAGGGAACTGCTGTTCCCTAAACAGAGCAAAGAGCCCCTTGCTCCCCACTTCCCTCCCAATCTCTGCAGACCTGACATGCCGGAAAAATTCTTTCCCTCTTTAAAACAATTTCAATATAATCAAATCTCTGAATATGATGAATGCAAAAAAAGATTCCATAAAGAACCCAGTATCTCTCAGGGTCTGAGGGATAAATGAGGTACTAGAAAAAGCCATCTGAAGGCTCGAGTCCTAAGTCAGAGGCAGGGATGAGTGCCCTTTGTGTTAACATCTATAAAAATGACATCAGTTACTAAAAAACTACGCCACGATTCTTTCTGCATGTGCACATTTCCCAGACACTAAACGTCCCGCCTCGTGAAACTGACTGACTCTTTTGCCTGTAGTTTTGGCCAAAGATTTTTCATGGATTAAACAGAAGCAGGAGCAAGCTGAGCGAATTCAGCTCCACAGCGCCACCTGTAGGGCAGTGTAGCGGCCACCGGCAGCAGCTCTCCTGTAGGGGCGATTCTTTGGAAGCTGGGAGTTTGTTTACCTGTTCTAACTTCTGAGGGGGGTGCACATGGCCGGTTAATTACTATTTCGCAACGCTTCATAAGAATATAGCCCAGACGGAGCGCCACCGATTCGGGTCTGTGGCTAATGATGCTGAGGTCAGTCCAGTTACAGTTTTTGTACTGACAAATGGCTTGTTTATGGAATTATGGGTTTCTTCTGGTTATTTATTTATATTCTCTCTTGAGGAAATATTGTGTG
>JAJPUD010001684.1:57379-76623 GCA_023553655.1 Myrmecobius fasciatus | reverse complement strand
CACATATATGCTCAGAATGATATATAACACAGTAGTATATATATATATATACACATTATAATACAGTAGTATATATATATATACATTATAACACAGCAGTATATATATATATGTGTGTGCTCAGAATGATATTTAACACAGTAGTATATGTATATATATATATGATAATGCAATATAACACAACATGAAATGCTAGATCATGGTAATAGACCCATCTGGAGGCTACACAGAGGAGAAATCCTGGAATCAGGAATATTTGGATTTAGTTCTTTCCTTAGAAACATGCTAACTCGAGTCTCTTACTTCGTCTCTCCGTGTCCCCAAGCAACTAAGACTATAAATTACAGATGAGTTGTTGAAGTGGACAAGGATGCAATTTCCATATAATTAATTCTCAAATGGATGAAACCACAGACCTCATTCAAAATGGAAATGAAGATCAACAATTAGTCTACAAATGAGAGACTAAGAGGGTTGTCTGAGATAACTTGGCCATGATCAGAGCTAGCACTGACTCCTGAGCTTCCTGACTCCAAGGCTGACCCTTTGTCTGTTACATAGATGGATATTGGCTTTCACAATGCATATTTAAATATTTACTTGTACATATGTACATAATATGCATATTCATATAAATGCATATAAAATACATCATGCCTCCAAATTATTAGGAACAGTCCATATGCCAGGCTGCCTCATTAAGAGTATGGAGGATCATAAATCTGGAGTATGAAGATAATTTAGAGATTATTTTGTCCACCCCTTTCATTTTCTAGATAAGGAAAATGAGACTCTGAGAAGTAATTTGGTGAAGGTGACCCAACTAGTAGAAACAGAGGCACCATTTGAAGCTGGATCTCCTGTCTCAATATCCTGCACTCTCCCTGTTCCCATTGTCCTTTGTTACCCAAACTGATAACTTCCATCCGGTGAATTGTGCCCACCAAAGAAAGCTCCAAACCTTGATGAGAATGGAAGCCAGTGGCCGAATCTGAGTCCGATGTTGAACTGGCCTGACCTCTGTGAGTAGCTTCAGTCTTGGTGACTAGATTAGTACTCATGTAGATGTAGATGGGATTTGGATTTTGCATGCTAAGTAAACTTCAACAGAATTTTAAGAATGTTCTGTATGTTTTATCAAAATCCCTGAAGAAGCCAAGTGGAGGATTGCCCAGAGGGCAATAGCCGGTACAGCTGTGAATAGTAATAATCATTGTGCAATTGATAAAGCTTTATAAAGTTGAAGAAGTGCTTTGCATATATGATCTCCTTTGATTTTTTTTTTTTTTTGGATGGAGATCTATGATTTCATTGGTTTTGGGAGCTCCCGGTAAGGAAATTTCTTCTACCAATCTTAGTGTCCTGGGGTACTGAGAAGTGAAGTGAACTGCTCAGGGAAACATGGGCAGTGTGGCTCAGAGGGCAGACTTGAAGCCAAGTCCTTCTGATTCAAGGAAAGCTTTCTTTCTATTGTCATTATCATCTCCATTTTACAGATGGGGAAACTGAATCCAATTACCATTAAAGATACCAATTAAAGATTACTAATCTTACTATTAAATTATTAATAAAGGATTGATGGTAAAGTAGTGTAAATCAGGACTTCTTAAACTTTTTCCAGTATTGACCCCTTTGTGCCTAAGAAATTTTTACGTGACCCTAGGTATATAGATATATAAATTAGGTATACCAATCAACCATTTACTGATCTTAAATCCTAAAGAAATGTATTTTATGGCAATTATTTGATATTTATATAATTTTACTATTTTTTAAAGATGAAAACAAATTTGCATACTAATGAGAAGGGTGTGCTTATTTTTATATAATGAATTAAATTTTGGTGGAATATTTGATACTTTTCCCTGTTGCCAGTGACTGTTTGTTAGGGCCTACAGTTTAAGAAGCTTTGGTGGAAATGATGTCTTTGGAGAGATGTATGGCTAGAAAAACTATGTGGACCTGCCATATAGGGAGAATGAAAGACTAACTGATGGGGAGACTGCAAAGTCTATTGGTACCCACACATTATCAATCGATCTGGAAGAAGGCTCTCGGAAGGTTGATGGGGACACCATTTGTATGACTCATATGACATAGGCAGGCACAGATTGGTTGCTTTCTGTACCACTGGAGGCTGTAATCCTATGGATGAAATCAGAGATACCTCAGTAAATGAAAAGCTAACAGCTGAATCCAGGTCAAAGGAAAAATGGAGGATTCAGCTGGAAAAGGCAGATTTTTCCAGCTGCATTTTCCATTTCTTCAAGGCTGAGTTTCTAATCCCTTGGGCTTCAGTCTGTGGCTTCCAGCAGGAGCTGTTGGCTTTATTATAACCACCGAGAAGAGACAGTGCTGGGTGACTTATGGGTATGGGCTGAGTTTAAGTACAGAGTTGTGTTGACTGCATGAATTTTAAAAGCAGAGCAGCTTTAATGTAACAAGCTAACATATTACCATAGCTTATATTGAAGTGGGCTGGCAAAGCCACAGGGTTTGAAGGAGGCCAGGATGACATCAAGGCTTTCGATTTTATGACCTGAGACCATTCTGTCTGTGGAGAGCTAATGATCAGCCTTTTCCCCAGTTCAGTTCTTCACCAATGCCTTAAGACTTGGGGGAGAAGTTTAGGTTCCTGCGGAGGGCTCCGTCATGGAAGTATAAATTTTGGTGGGCCCAAAGAGGTTGGGAAGACTTCAAGGACAGTAGACATCTATTGTCCAAGGAGAGACTGGCTAAGTTCAGAGAAGTTCATTGTCAGATGTCTGACCATCAGATAATAGTTTTATTTTTTTTGTTATAGTAAATAATGAAGGCCATTTCCTATGGCACTGATCTGTATCAATGCAATTATTACAATTTAAGCTCAGTGTCTGGACCAGAACTGGGTCCTCAGATGGATTCACAGACTCTGATGATAGGCCTTTGTGCTCTCAGTTCTTGAGTTTGGGAAGGGAGCAAAAGTGATCTTCTGGCCAGAGGGATAACAGCTAACATTAAATCCTACTTTAAATTCTGGAGTCAGAGGCTCTGTATTCAAATCCTTCCTCTGATACTTCTTAGCTGTGTGACCTTGGGCAAGACATTTAAATCTGGGTCTCAATTTTCTTATCCAAATAATGAGAGAATAGGATTCTGAATATAGCTTATAAAGGGTCCATGAACTGGGATGGGAAAAAAATCACATCTTTATTTCACTTACTTCTAACTGAAATTTTAGGGGCAGCTTGGTGATGCAGAGGATAGAGCACTGGGCTTGGAATCAGGAAGACTCTTCAGTGTGGGTTCAAATGTGGCTTCAGACACGTACCAACTGTGTGATCCAGGATGTCACCCTGTTAGTCTCAGTTTCCTTATCTGTAAAATGAACTGGAGAAGTAAATGGTAAGTTACTCCAATATCTCTGCCAGGAAAACCCCAAATGGAGTCCTGAAGAATCTGAAATGAAGACAAACTAAAAATTCACATTTGCTACAAGTATATAAAAACATTATTCTGAGGAGAGGTCTAGGGATGGCCCAAGATTGCTTGAGGGGTCTAGAACACATACGCAAAGGGTTAAATTTCCAGCTATTTCTATTTCTTTCTTATTTCTAAATCTTTTTAGAAGCCAATTAAATACAGGAATGGTAGCTATTGACAATCCTGAGGGAGGGGGGGATGCAGCAGTGGGGCTCATGAACTATTGTCTTAGAGAGGCAGCCCTCCCTCCCCCCCAAATCCAATTCCTCAGCCCTCTCCCTAGTGTTCTAAGATGGAGGAGAAGTAGCCCCTGATCTCTGGGGGATCCAGCCTCCTAGTAGAAGTGGAGATTGGGAAAGTACTGAAAGCTAACAAAAACCCCTTCACATCTAAATAATATCTAGATTTAAGGTTAAGTGTATTCACATCATATTTTCCTGCCAGTGTAACACAGACCATGTGCTACAAAGTAATCACAAATCCAATCTCCCTACTCTCCAAGGCTTACTATTTACATAACACATACTAATTGTTCTGGAAAGTTTAATTCAGAATTTAAAGACATTCACCCTTCCCCTCTCTCCCCCCACCATGTGCTTAATCCAATTATGAAAAAAAAATCAAGTGAAATGCTTAAACTTACCCAAACCTGTCAAATGATATAGAAGTCGTTTCTGCCAGGTGTAATTGAAGAATATAAATAAACACAAGGGTTCAAATGCCACGCAATCTGGCAGCTAAAACGAACACTTTCAAATGATTGAAAATCTAGGTAGGTTTAATTAACTGTGCTGTTATGAGAACTGGGTGAGCCATAAAACTTCATAGGACAGATTCAAAGTGGAGATAATTCTCCTCTTCGGTCCTCGTGGAGCTTAAAGTCCAGTAGGATGTCTACACATGTGTGCACACACCAGCATAGACACAAACACACAATTGCAACACAAAGTGGTATACAATAAGTACCTCAAGGGAGATAAACCACAATTTCTCAATCTACGTAATGATCAGTGTCGATCAATCAATCAATTGATGAATGAAGAAGCTTTTATCAAGTGCCTACTATGTGCCATCTAGGTGCTGGAAATAGGTTATTCCTATTCACAGGACAAAATCAGGGTTGTCTTTTGTGTTGGAGCTTGATGTGGCGGACGGGATGCTGAGCTTGTAAGCAGATGTATAATCCTGGGCAATTTATCAATTCCCCCTGTGCCTTGGTTTCCTCATCTGTAAAGTGCTGAAGATTTTTGCTAGCTCTTCATCTGTAATGGTTTGACCTCCCTTTTATAGCTGAAAATTAAGATGCTAAGTGCTGACCAAACTCTCTAGGGAGTGGGGGATGGCCACTGCCCTGAGCTTAATTTTCCTCAAGAGATCAAAACCAGAGGGGCTGTTTCCCAAAGCTTCCCACTAATTCACACTCCTAGAGACCCTGGAGAGGCCAGAAGGAGGTTACAAACGTCAGTGGCTCACATCTTACTGGGGTCTTTATTCTGTCAAAACCTTTAGGATGTCAGTAATTTGGAAAAACTAGCTCTACAGAGTGCCACCCACAGCTGCCATTAGGCTGGTAATATGAGACTGTGTTCCGAATGGCTTTTCCCCCACCCCTAAATCAAGCATTTATGAAAAAGTTAGAGGTCTGCCTATTGGGGACTCAGACTTTGCTGCTTTTCTTACAAATGGATATTCAGAAAGCAGAAATAGTTCCTATTGGTCTCCTTAAGACTCAAGAAGAAATAACTGACTTTTCCCCCTTATTTATTTGTTCATTTTGCAACATCCAAATCAGGGGGGTTTTTTGGCTCTAATTGGAAAGTAAAACCAGAGATAAAGGAGGCTTTTCCCCTAAGCACTGCTATCAGGGAGGGCACAGCTCAACTTTTCTTGAAAAGCTCACTGCATTCATTCAGTCCAGATGCTCACTGAAACATCTGTAGACCTCCAAGCCCCTCTTCTTCCTCCCCAAGAGGTTCTAAATCTCACTCTCAGGAGGTTTTTTCTCTAACCCCAAACTCTGGACTCCCACTCCCTGGATTTCTTCCCATTCTCAACCCACCACAACCATGGTTTTACATGTCACACCAATGGTCTCCATGCTTATTCGATCTCAAACTGACATCAGTACATTTTGTTTTCAGGTAAATGTGCTGAGGTGAGAGTTGAAGAGCCACAGCTGCTGCAGAGAGAGTGGGGTATCCAGGTCAGTTAGGGGGCTGATTTTGAGATAGAGCAGTGAGATAGTGCTGGGCTGTATTGGGTAGAAGAAAGGTCCGGGTTATATTGCAGATTGGCTACTGTGAGGAAGATGGAGTGTGATTCATTTTCCCATCTTTCAATGGGTTGATCTCACAACCCTTGGGGGAGGCCACATTTTCCCAAGAGGCCCTCGCTTTGGAGATCTCTGCTTTGGATAATTTCTTTCCTTTTTAGAAAAAAAAATAGTCTGAAAGTGGTGATACAGAGCGTGGAATATTCCAACTTTTCCTCATGGATCTATGTCAGGGGCATGAGAGAAGAAGGGGCTAGAATGCCAATTTACTATTTTGGGTAAAACAAAATAAAACTATCAGTACAGATGAGACATAAAAGTCCTAAACTTGTTCCCTTGGGATAGTTGATTCAGGCTCAATGAATATCTCAATTTAAAATCATTCAGCTTCCAGCTCTTTCCATTTCAGAATAGCAGAAATTCACTGAATTTCTGAAGCTCTTTTTTCATGCACAGAAAAAATTTTGTTTATCTAAATTTTTATTTTGGTATTGTTTGGATTTAAAGGTCTTCTTCATTGACTTTCAATGAGAGAAAAATCAGACTTTTCACAACAGTATGTATAATTGGAAGGAATGAAGAATGAATGGGAAGAAAAGACACTAATGCAGTCTCTCTATGTATATGTGAAGGGCAATGACATATAAGAGGATTTAAAAGGTCAGAGGAGTCCCCATTATGGAGGTAGATCTAGAAGGAAACTTAAAGGATATCTGATATGTCACTTTAAAAATACAGATGAGGAAACTAAGACTTCAAAAAATAAAATTACTTGCTCCAAATCTTAGTGGAAGTAGGAGAGCGGGCATTTGAACCAAGATCTTCCACTAGTGAAGTGTTTGTAGGCAGAACTCTGCCTCCTCTCTTGTCCTAAGATGATTAGTGACTTTAAAATGGACTGAAACAGAGACCAGATCCAGTCTGTGATGGATGAGAATACTCGATTCTAACTGAGAGCTTCATCTCCAAGCTTACAGTTTTCAATAAGTGGTCAATAGCATAATTATGGCTCTTTCTCATCCTCTGAAATTATTTTGCATTTTGTGTTTTTATTTTCTAATATTTTGTATTGACTTGCCTATGTATTTGTTGTTTCCCTAACAGAATGGAAGTCCCTTGAGGGCAAGGCCTGATACATATATGTCTTTATTCTCCCCCCTCCCGAAGACTTAGAGAAATGGCCTTGCATATATTTGGTGCTTAATAAATATGCATTGAATGAATGATGGGATGCAAGGGATAATATTGCAAACATATATAAAATGAGTTGCCAGAACTAAGTAGAAAAACTATCACTGAATTCTGATTTCTAAAGAAGGAAAAAAAATCAAACATAAACTTAATAACCCAGTTCATATATTTGAAATTTGGATCCCTATAAATCTTCCAAATTGGTTTGGTTTTCAGTAATAGCTGTAATTATAGGTATGTTTTCCTAAATAACTTACTTTATTTTTTCTTCCTCTGGGATTTTATTTTCATTTCAAACAAATGATGAAAATGTTGGTAAAAAGGATTTGCCAATAGTCTTAATGATAATAGCTAGCATTTAGATAGTGCTTTAAGACTTGTAAAGTTTGGGTTTATTTTGTCTTGTTATAAATGCATTGGATGTGTTTAGTCAGATCAGCAAGCATTTATTAAACAACTTTTAGGTGCCAGCCCTGGAGATGCAAAGAAAGGGAAATATTAGCTGACTGTTTTTGAGCTCCATAGAGTAGATTTGGAGAGCTTAGCTTCTGTAGCTACTCTTGTTACCAAAAAAAAAAAAAATGGGAAAAGAAATGACTTCCCCAAACTCTCTGCAAGTAGCTCTGTTAAAATCGACACTGCTCGCTTTCGTCTGGACTCACTTTCCAAGTTTGTGTTTGTGTGTTTTTGTGTAAAAGATGAACATACTATATTTCTTTCCTCAAATTGATCTGTGTTGCAGAGAGCCACACTGTCTGAAGCAAGAGCCCCAGAAGCAAAAAAAGATGACAGGATCAGCTCAGAACAAACACAATTTCCTGTCGCTTTTGAGTTAATGCTTCTTAAAAAAATAAATAAATAAACCAACCACACTGTGGTGGTCAACCAGCCTACACTTAAGGAAAACAATTTTGTTTGCTCTGGTAATCTCCTCGGTTGTTGGAGCTGGCTACATTTGAAGTTTGGAAAGATGAATGTGGCGTGAAGAGTGTTTAACGCTAATCAGTTACATGTGTGGAAGCATTTCAGCCACATGGCATTGGGGCTAAGCAAACAGAGACAGAGGCTGCCCTCCTCCAGAGCAAATACTGCACTGTGTCTGACATTGAAGAGCTAGGGCTGCCAGGGGGGCCAGGAGCTACAAATGGTCCCTTGCATTTTGTAGCCCAGAGACCGGGTCCTTTTTGGCCCAGAGGGTCACCCATGGGTGTCAAAAACTGGTCTGAAACATAGATGAGAGAGAGAGGGGAAAAGTGTGAATGAGAATCTTGGGAGTATGATCAAAGGGGAGACACATTGCAAAGTCTGAAAAACAGGAGAGCTGAAGGGCTGCAATGCTCTTTGCATATGTCATCTCAGTTGATGCTCGAAAGAATTATTAAGATAGGTGTTACTATTGTTCCCATTTTACAGAAGAGAAAATTGAGATTGGGAATAGTTAATTAGCATTATTAGTGAGGATCTGAGGTCTTTGTAGTTCTACCATGGTCACCATTCCAATGCTGTCTATCCATTATGGGTGTGCAATAAGGTCATAGTTTGACATTCAAGGCAATCAACTCCACTGGGTCCCCATCATTAGCTCGAGTCATTCAGCTCTCCAGGATTTCACAGCATTTGGTGAGCTTATTCAAGTGTGGCTCTGAGATCCCTTCTAACGTGGAAGTTCTGATTCATTTCTGTGTTTTCCATGTTGTGCCATGTATTAAGATCAAGGGATGCTCATTTGGGCAATGTCGTGTGGGATACATCTCTATTCTTCTGAGCTAGACATTGGTCCTGTGCAATGTTGGTCAATGACATTCCTTCCTGAGGGAAGAGACGTTTCAATAAGTAATTTATGACATTTAAAATTCAGTTCCACAAAAGATAGTGCCTGTTCTGTGCAAGGAACTGTGCTCTGTGTTACAGATCCAAAGATTAAAAATCAAAAGTCAAAAAAAAAGTCTTTGCCCTCATGGAACTCAAACTTTACTGAGCAGGATGCAGCATATCCAATAAATAATTTTGGAGAGGAAAGAAGAAATCCAGGACAACACTGTAGGAAACAACCAAGATGAGAATTTTTACTTTTAGTTTAAGGTTCTAGAAGACTTCCTGGAGGAAGGAATCCCCAAGCTCCACCTTTTTGAAGGAAGAGAAGAATTCTGAAAGGATGAGATGAGAGGAAGTAAATTCCAGGATGGGTCACTGAGCCAGAGTAGGCATGTGGAGGTCAGGTGATAGGTAAGTTGATTCTGTTTTTTTACAAGATGGAGTGTGTGGTGTGGGGCATAATAGGAGGCAAGACTGAAAAGGTAGATTGGGGAGATTTGGGTCAGTCTGTAAAAGGTCCCCAGATGGAAGGCTAGAGTTTGTATTTCATCTTATGGATAACAGAGAAATGTTGAAGGTCATGACTTGGAGCTAGAATGGGGCTTAACTTGTCTGTTATGTTTCAGAGTTACCCAACTAAAGCAAAGTCAGACACACTTACCTTCAGCAAGTGGAAGAGAATAAAGATCTATTATATATTTATTATCATCATCAAAATACTGGGCTCCCATATATTTGGTTCAATCTTTCCCCAAAATTTTTTTTAAATATTTATTTCAAGTTTTTTGGGGGGTTCCAAATTCTCTTTTTCCTCCATCCACCCTCCCTGAGCAATTAGATATAGGTTATACATGTGCAATTATGTAAAGCATTTTCATATTAGTGATTTGGGGCAAGAAGACTAATGAAAAACCTGAAGGAAAGTGAAAAATAGCATACTTCAGTCTGTCAAGATCAGTTCTTTCTCTGAAGGCAAATAGTCTGTTCATCATCAGTCCTTTGGGATTGTTTTGGATCATTGTCTTGCTGAAAACAGTTAAGTCATTCATAGTTTTTCATTGAACAATACTGCTGTCACTATGGAAAATGTTCTCCTGATTTTGTTCACTTCACCATGCATCAATTCATGTAAGTCTTTCCAAATTTTTCTGAAATAATTTTGCTTGTCATTTCTTAATGCAAAATAATATTCCCTTGCAATCATGTACCACAGCTTGCTTAGTCCTTCCCCAGTTGATGGGGATCCCTTGATTTCCAATTTTTAACCACCACAAAAATAACTGCTACAAATAGTCTTGTAAAAATAGGTCCTTTTCCTTTTTTTGGATGTCTTTGGAATATAGACCTATCAGTGGTATTACTAGATCAAAAGATATACAGTTTTACAATCCTTTGGGTATAGTTTCAAATTGATTTCCAGAATGGTTGGATCAATTCACAACTCTATCAACAATGCATTACTGTCCCAGTTTTCCCACATCCTATCCAACACCCAACATTTCCCCTTTTCTCATATTAACTACTCTGAGAGGTGTCAGGTGATACCTCAAAGGTATTTTACTTAACTTCTCTGTTCAATAGTGATTTAAAATATTTTTTCATATGGCTATAGATAGCTTTGATTTCTTTGCTGAAAACTGCCTGTTCATATCCTGTGATGATCAATTGGGGAATAACTTGTATTTTTATAAATTTGAATAAGTTCTCTATATATTTGAGAAATGGTATCTTTAATAGAGATAATTATCACAAAAAATTTCCCCTTAATTTTCTGCTTTTCTTATAATTTTGGTTGCATTTAGTTTTGTTTGGTGTAAAAACTTTTTTAATTTTATAGAATGAAAATTATACATTTTGTAACTCTCCCAGTTATAAATTCTTCCCTTCTCCATAAATATGACAAATAAATTATTCTATGCTCTCTTGATTTGTTTATGCTATCACCCTTTATTTGTAAATCATGTGTCCATTTTAACCTTATCTTGGTATACAGTGTGAGATGATCCATACCTAGTTTCTACCATATTGTTTTCTAGTTTTTCCAGCAGTTTTTGTCAAAGAGTTTTTGTTCCAAAAGTTTGGATCTTTGGGTTTATCATATACTAAATTACAATGGTCATTTGCTATAATGTAATTTGTGCCTGATCTATTCTACTAATCCACAACTCTATTTCTTAGCCAGTACCAGATTGCTTCGACAATTACCGTTTTAATAATACACTTTGAAATCTAGTATGCCTAGACTACCTTCTTTCTCATTTCCCCCCCAATTTCTTCCATTGATATCTTTGAGCTTTTATTAGAATAGACTATTTAATAACATGGCAATTTAGGGAACTAAACCCATTGCTATATGTGTCCCCTCTTTTCTATCCAGCTTCTTTCTCTTTCTAGTTCTCTAACTTCCTTTGAAATCCATGTCTGGGACAGATGCTCAAAAAGATCTGTGATATTCTTGCCTTGGGATTGCCTAGTAATAGATTTGTTTCATCCATTTGGTCTTTCCTGTGTGAATGGACTCACCAAACCCTTTTCAGTGAATACTTAACTTTCCTGAGACTTTGCAATATCTTGGAGCTTGATATAATCTGGACAAAGTCAACAGCCACCAGCATTGGGAGGACTTCACTATGCTTGACCTGCATTCTACTTATCACCTCCATTATAGTGTCAAAGACTTTTGGTGACTGTACATATCCCTGTTTTATGTCTTGGCTGATGTTTATTATCAGAGGGTCATTGAAAAGTGTTATTTCTGTTTTTATATCTTTCAAGGAATAGCCTGAATGATTTTTGTGTAAGGTTGGCAGATACCTTGTAAAAGAGCTTATGAGGTAGGTTTTATTCCACCTAATCAAATACTTCATTTTTTCCCAATATTTAACAAACAATAAACAATTTCTAATCCACATTCACTGCACCTTTCAGTTAATTGTGAGATGATAAAGATAATGTTGGTTGTTGAATATCAGTTGTGAAAACTTCTTTGTTCCCTACTCATTCCCATATTGAGGATGGATCTTTTCAATTTGTGTCAGAAAGATTTTTGAATAAATGGAAAAGTAAGCATAGAGTTTGGTATTTTTGGAAATTGTCTAGATCTTTTCCTCATCCTAATGGGGTAACATTTTATATTTTCTGTGTCTTTTTCTCCTTCACATAACTAGTCAATACCTTCAAAATCATATTGCCACCATAGAATCTCTTCTGTATATACTTGGTACAAGTTGGCTGCTTTTTCACACTTTTGGTCTTTTTACAAAAGTGTTCTCACTTTTGTTTATTTCAACCTTCCCTATAAGTAACTCAAGGGCTGTAGGATTAATACTCTAAAGGGAGTTACAATAACTAATATTGATATAGCACTTTTACATTTGCAAAGTACTTTAAACTATCTCATTTTATCCTCACAACCATCTAAGAGATGGGTGATATTATTATTCCAATTTTTATAGATGAAGAAACTGAGGCAAATAGCACT
Source organism: Myrmecobius fasciatus (assembly GCA_023553655.1). Taxonomy (NCBI): domain Eukaryota; kingdom Metazoa; phylum Chordata; class Mammalia; order Dasyuromorphia; family Myrmecobiidae; genus Myrmecobius; species Myrmecobius fasciatus. Next base: position 64,402 of record JAJPUD010001684.1, on the reverse strand, counting down.
TGAATGAATTGTCCAGGCTCACACAGCTAGAAAAGTGATTGAGTCTACACTTAAACTCAGGTCCTTCTGACTTCCAGGTCTATTACTTAATCCACTCAGCCACCTAGTTGCTAATAGCCTTGGTAGAGAAAAATGTTTTGAAATAACTTTTGCAAATCTTTCCCAATTTTCTTTTGTTTACAATCCTTTCCATTTTCATCTTTGAATGCCTTTGGGATTATATTCCTTAGCTGAATATTTTGTCAAATTTTCTTTAAATGATTTTGCTTTCCACCAATTTTTCTTTCTTTGTGAGATGATTCTGTTCATCACTGTCCATTATCATTCTTCATTAGTTTTATACACAACTTTCTATTCTAATATAGTATTGTCTTTGACAGCCATATCTTTCCATTTGGCAAGTAATTCAGTTTTTTTCTGACTTAGGTACTGGGTACACTTTTTGGTCTATTTTGTCAGTTTATATTGGTCATTTCTTGATGAATTTATTGTTGTTAATGTCAGTATAATTTCTATTCCCCAATTGAAATTTCCACTTTCCAATAGCCTGGAATTTAAATAATTGAGAACTAAATTTTTTTAAAATCATATTTCAATTTTCCCCCACTTTATTCTTATCCTCCTCCTCCTCTCTTCTTCTTCCTCCTCCTCTTCCTCCTAGTTCTTCTTCTTCCTTCTTCTTTATCATTATCATCATTTCATGATTGTTCTTCATTAATTCTGATCTTAGCTTTGAAGATTCAGATCTGTGCACAGACAGCTGATTCAGGAAGTTACCTTTTTCTGTCTGTTATCTTACACACTGGTATTTCCCAATGAATCTCCCCAAAGCCTCTCTTAGAAATAGCAGCAGCTATTATTAACAGAAAGGACAGAGGTGTCCATTCACACTGACCACGTGGTACCAGCACTGACCAGTATAATTGACCAGAGTTTTGCCATCTCTCCATGACTAACTTTGTTTATATTTTTAAAGCCAGCCGAGTGAACAGTGTAGAGTGGGATAATGATAGAGGCGGGCTTACGAGAAGGAAAAACTGAGTTCAAAGTTGACCTCAGACATTTTCTATGTGTCATCCTGGGCAAGTCAGTTAACCTGAATTTCCCTCAATATCCTCAACTGTAATAATGGCAGGGTTATTGTGACGATAAAATGAGAGGTTTTTAAAGCGCTTAGCAGACACGTAGCGGGAGCATTTACAGCCTATTTCCTTTTCTTCATTAGCTCTGTTGTTGCTCTCATCCCTTTCCTTTTACTTAGCACGGCTCCATACAAGTCTCTGCAGGACTTCCAATTTCTTCACAGTAGTTCTTCCTTTATTATATAGCATTTATTCCATTCCATTGACGCCCTCCATTTATTCTGCCATTCTGCAAATACTGAACCTACATTCACAAACAAGGCCAGAAGAAGTGACCAGGGCGGTGAGATGACTGGATCCATTGGAAGGACCCGAGGGTGTCTGCCCGGAGAAGAGAAGGCTTTGGGTGTATGTGATTGTAACCCTCAAGTATCGGAGGGGTTGCTGGGGGGTGGGGAGTCTATTTTACTTGGTCTTGGATGCAGAGGCCAGAGCTTGGTGAAGTGAGGGGAAGGAAACACTTCCTTATAATTGCCCATCGCCAAGCGGAAGGGGGCAGCGGCTCCGCCACCATTAAGGTCTGCAAGCAAGGCTCTGACCACTTCTCCGTGGTTGTGGAAAACATTCTACGGGGGTTGTTTGGACCATGAGGCCTTTGTTCTAAATCTGGGGTTCCAGCCATCAAAGTTAAAATTAGAGAATCAACTTTTCCCTAGCCTGGACTCAACTATAGCATCGGGAGATTTCAGATTGGGGAAATTAAAAGAGAAAATCCTTTTCACGGATAAATATCTGTTTTTTGTTTGCTAAAACTACCTAATACTATCAGTTCATGTGATCATCAATGGAGAGGTGCAGAAACAAGACGGTCCCCCTCATTTTACTGGTGAGAAAATGGGGGACGGGATGGTAGGAAGGGCCTGTTGTGTGCCTGGCCCAAGACTTCCCGATGATAACAGGCCATAACGGAAGCGGAAGTACTAAATGCGAGCTCTTTCCGCCCCCAGCCCGGGTGACCCCTGACTTGGGTGATGGCGGACGGCTCCAAGACGCAAAGCAGCCTGGGAGAGCGGGGGCCGCTCTGAAGGTTCTAGCAAATCTAAGGGAATCCAGCCCTCGCTGAACATTTCAGCATGGCACCCGGGGGGAGGAGGCTTCAGGACTGACAGCCATTTCCTGTTTGTGTGGCGTGAGAAAAGAGATTGGAAAGAGGAGCCCTTCCCCCCACTCTTCCCCCCGCCCCCCAACGTTAAAATCCTGATCCCGACTGGGCTGGTTCCAGAGGCTGTGTGGAAGACCCACCCAAGGCTGGGCCATGTGCTGGTGTAACAGGGCGTGACAGCCGGAGAGAGGGGGCCTCCCCTCCGTGGGGGGTCTCCTTACCCACTTGTGGCCTTGCTTTGCTGCAGGAGGCCTGAGTGAGGGGACCACCCCTATCTCCTGCAGATGGCGCACCGGCTCTTCCCCATCCACCGGGGGCTCTTTGTTCATCTACTGCGGGGGGCGGGGGTCTCCGAAACCCACTCGTGTGCACACATGGGTACACACGTGCACGGGCACATACACACTCGTACACACACAGACACACAAACACACCCACGGACACACCCACATTCACATGGATGCACACACTCACATAGACACACAAATTTACACCCACAGACACACAGTCACAGATATACACACACATATATGCACACACAGTCACACATATACACACTCACACATATGCACACACTCACACATACTTTGACAGCACCAAGGGGGAAAAAAGAGCCGGCTGCCTTTAAGTGAAGTTCAAAGATAAATGTGTCAGTTCTGCCCGGCTGAAAGGGAACTCCCCCATCCCCCCACCCACATGAAGGGCTCCGAGAGGCCCAAGCCTCTCGCCTCTATCAACATGGTTTTCACAGAGATTTGCTCCGAGCACAAGATGGGTTTTAGAAAGGACAGCGGCGGGTTTTCCCATCCCAAGGCCCACCCCCCTCGCCGGGGCAAGGAAAGGCAAACACGGAACCTCGGCCGGCTGGAGCTGCAGCTTCCTGGCCCTCCTCCGGCTCCCGAGTCAGAAATATTACAAACCCAACAAAATGGACGTCCCAGCTCAGCAACTGTTGGGGAGACGCAGTGACATTACAAGTGCACGAGCCTTTGCCCTCTTTCCAATCCAACCAGCCATTTTCTATGCTGCTTTCATTTTTTTTCTTTCCTTCTTTCTTCTTTCCTTTCCTTTTCCTTTCCTTTCCTTCCTTTTCTTTTTCTTCCTTCCTTCCTTCCTTTCTTCTTTCTTATTCTTCCTTCCTTTCTTCTTTCTTTTAATTCCTTCTTTCCTTCCTTTCTTCTTTCCTTCCTTCTTTTCTTTTTCTTTCTTTCTTCCTTCCTTCCTTTCTTCTTTCTTTTTCTTCCTTCCTTCCTTCCTTCCTTCTTCTTTCTTTCTTTAAATTATTGATTATAGGCCACTGTGTCCATTGGGGCCAGCTCATCAAGATGGAAAACACAGATACAGTGACTTGTGCATTTAAAACAATAAAACAAATCTAGACTTCAAAGACTGAACAAGAACTTCAGGGAAAAGTGATAAAAGATAAACAATTAAAATACATTGCACTCTCATTTCTAATTCCAGGCGAGAGGAAGAGATGGACCTGTAAGTATTTTGGCTTTGTTCCCTGAAGTTTAATAAATCTAGGAGGTGACCGCTAACTTCCTAATTTTGCCTTTTGATGGGAAGAAATCTGGGTCCTTCTGCCTTTTGGAGAGGCAAGGTTTGGGGAGGTAAGGAGTGTAGCGTCTGAGCATCCCCCTTTACCCACCACTTTATTTTCATAGCTTCCTCCCCTCCCGTAACCGATGCACAGTCCATAATTATAATGCAAAACAGCATCCCCACTGCCTGGCTAGTGCATTTCAAATACAAAGTTCCTTGAACTTCCAAGGATTAAAAAATAGAGGAGAGAGATTTTCATTAATGGTGTGGCTTTCTCTGACACAATTGCCTGTTACACACTTTAATGTGCCAGAAACAGCGAAACACGCCATGGCATGGGTGTTTACATGACTGTTGTTGAAAAACGCTGGCATACTAATGTGTCTCTGTTTCTTAAATTCTGTTAGCGCTTGTAAGACAGTCAGATACCACCCGTGGGATCTTGTGCCCTCATGAAACACAATTACAATGAGAATATCTCATTATCTCATTGGCTTTAGCTTACTGTTCTGTTACCATGGTTTCAAATACACAGAGGAGTCTGAAACTGCTAGTGAAGCTAACAAAGAACATAGCCTCTGTACAATGACATCAGATCATGTTAGACAGAATAGACTTAATTAACTACCCCCTGATGGCAGACCAAAATAGAGAAGTTGGGTCTACTTTTAAAAAATGGAATCAAGCCCTTTAAAAAAAAATGCTGCTTAATTGATTTGAGAATTACTATTTTAATGACACGAGCTCCCACTTCTCTGTCAAAAAAAAAAAAGAAGCCCAGATCCAATCTAATATTCATTAATGGAAATTAGAAATTAAAGAAAGCATTTATTGGTAGAAAAAACTGCCAAGAGAGCACCAGGATGGTCTTTCTCTAACTGTGGGCCTGGGCACCAAATCCAGTGAATGCTGGATGAGGGATGCTCCTCCAATCATAATTTATAGCACTGACTCTGGCTGGTACAAAGGAAGCCTAGGGATGCTATGTATGTTCAGACTTCCACTCCTTTTTAAAAAGTAAGTCTATGGGATATATAGTGAGTGCCTTCATGTAAACTATATGTATAGTTTACATGAAGTCACTCACGCATAGCTTATGTGGCTGTCACTTCCTAATAACCATCCCTCTCCAACAGAATATTCCCTTGTAATAAAGGTCCGATGAAGCAAAACAAACCCAGATTTTGGTTATAAGGAGAGTGCAAGCTTCATTCTGCACCTGCATTCTGCCTCCTTCTAAAACAGGGAAAGGCGTATTTCTTCATGAGTCTTCGGGAATCAAGACTGTTGGTTGCCTTGACTTGAGTTTTGGGTTTCCCTTCACACTCTTCCCTGTCTCTTGCCTCGGCTCCCTTGGCTCTTCATCAGTTAAGTCAAACCTCCCCAAGATTCTCTGAATCCGGCGTGTTCTGTTTCCCAAGGCACAAGGATCCCAATTTGCTCCCTCACTCAGGCTTCCCCGTCCCTTTCCAATGCATTGAGAACGATCCTATTTCGGGGGATCGGAAACAAGTTGCTTTTATGAGATGAGAAATCACAACTGTTGAACTCCTGCTCTTCTAAATGTCATGTGGTTTGCCAAAGCTTGATTTATATCCAGCCTCTGGCTGACTCTCTGCCGATGAAAGTACTTGACAAGTCCGGCCAATGTGGCTTTTATTTAAGCAAAGCTTTAAAATACACCTCAGTGAGAGAAAAGGGGAAAAGAAAACATTTAGAAAAATAGACCTTCAAAGTGATTTTGTTTTTACAGCTCTTTCCCCCAAAGACCAAAAGCAGTTGCTCGCATTTTCCTATATTATAAAAGTCATTCCCCTGCAGTAGAAATCTGTCTCGTCAGCGGGACGTCTCCGGCCCTTTCTTCTTCGCCTGTGTTCACATTTTCCTCACCAGGAGAGTCTCAGCCAATGCCCAGGATTTGGTTGGGAGTTCAGGGATTCACATTTAAAGTCATTGCATTAAAAATGGCACAAATTGCTTGTTTACCCGAGAGGCTATTAGGTGACATAATGGGACAATAATGACATCCCTGGTGGGGCTAATTGATTTTGTCCTGGCAGGGAGGGTAATTTGGTGTCCATAGTGACTTCTAGGTTATGGACATTACTGATTGCCTGCTTAGGTAATGTTTCTATTAATGAACAGAAAAAAAAAAAAACAACACTTTCCTCTTTAAAGAATAATGTGAGAATAAAGGCAAAGCGAAGATGGGCAATCCCATATCCTTTATTTTTATTTTTCCCTGGTTTTTTCCCCTCCATCTGTCTGGTGAAGGAGAATTTGGGTTTGTTAGCAATAATAGTGTTAAGGACTGAGAGTTATTAAGTGAACCATTCTCACCCTTCTCCCCTCTCCAAATCTAGAGTGCTCTTTAGTAGAGATGGAGAAAGAGAATGATTAAGTGCTAAATACAATACAAATATCTCATTTGAGATAGGATAATATTGTTACTATACAATATATCATTACATATCAGGTGTAATATATTTTGTAACATAAAATATGATATAATATTCATTTTAAAGTTGAGGAAATTGAGGCAGACAGAGGTTTAATGATTGGCTCTGGGTGATACAGCTAGTGAACACTTGAGGCTAGATTTGAATTCAAGTTTTTCTAACTCTAGGCCCAGTGATCTATGCAACATGCCCTTCATGGTTGAGAATACCAGGAAAAAGTGTCTGGATTTATAATTAACAAGATAGGACTACCAGAAAACTAACCAATTGGCAAGTTTATGTAATGGGTGATAAAAAGTGATATTACCTGTCAATCTGGTTTAGCTTTTTGGCAAATATTTCTTTCCTATAGATATGCTTTTCTTTTCAAAATAAGTTTATTGATCTCTTCTGTATGTGTATCATAGTCATTTTTCTAGTTATAGTTTTTTTCCTCCCTCTCCCTTCTCTCCACCATTGATTACTCTTGTACAAGAAAGAAAAGCATAACAGTGATGGTATTTGACAATGCGTGTAGCATTCTGCTAAGGGGAGGGTAATGAATAGTATTCTCTTTCGTAGATCTAAAGCTGGAAAGTAATTTTCAGGCCATCAGTTCTAAACTCTTCATTTCTTCTTTTCCTTCTCCTTTTCCTTCCTTCCCTTCCCTCCTTCCCTCCCTCCTTCCTTCCCTCCTTCCTTCCCTCCTTCCTTCCCTCCTTCCTTCCCTCCTTCCTTCCTTCCTTCCCTCCTTCCTTCCTTCCTTCCTTCCTTCCTTCCTTCCTTCCTTCCTTCC
>JAJPUD010001684.1:35892-53238 GCA_023553655.1 Myrmecobius fasciatus | reverse complement strand
TCAGCCTCCCTTAGTGAACTGGTCTGAGCTCAGCCTCCCTTAGTGAAATGGTCTGAGCTCAGCCTCCCTTAGTGAACTGGTCTGAGCTCAGCCTCCCTTAGTGAAATGGTCTGAGTTCAGCTAGTAAAATGGTCTGAGCTTAGCTGTCAAACAGGCATCTGCCAGATGCCTTTTTATTCCCAACTCAGATGTCTTCTTTGATGTATTCTGTGTTCTGGCTTCAGAACTCTAAAGAGCTCAAGCATGGACCATGCAAGATGCCGAGGGGCAAATCTGACATACCATGAGCCATCCCGAACTTACCAACTATGGTAACTCCAGTAACTGGAGTCACATGGGACTCCATGTGTGGTTGGAAGGGAGAGCAAAACCTAGCCCTTCACAGCCAGTGTTGCAAACTGCCTTAGCCCTCACCTTCTGATCTCTTTTATTTTTTTTCAATGGATTCTGTTTATTATCAACATTTGCTTTTCTTTCTTTCCTCTTCTTTGCCAATAAGATACATTGAGTGAATGTCATTTCATTTGTTTTTTTTTTGACCTTTGCAAAAACTTTTTTCCCCAAGCTTTTCCCCTCCTTCCCCCCACCTCCCACCCCTAGATGACAGGTAATCTAATACATGCTAAATAGGATAAATTATATGACAAATACAATACATGTATACATATCTATACAGTTATCTTACTGCACAAGAAACATCAGATCTAGAAAGAGAAGAAGAAAAAAAAACAACCTAAGAAGGAAAACAGAATGCATGGAAATATTCACAGAAAGCGTTAAAATGCTGTGTTGTGGTTCACACCCAGTTCCCACAGGCCTCTCTCTGGATGTATATGACTATCTTCATCGCAGCACAACTGATTTGAATCACATCATTGTTGAAGAGAACCATGTCCATCAAAATTGTGCTGATCTCTTTTCTACTCCCACACATGGCACCTGAGTCTGTAAGAAAAAACCAGTCACACAATGGGCTACTCTAGCCAGGATATACCAGCACTGAAGGCCTGGCCAAGCCAATTTTAGCTCCTCCTGCTCCCCTATACCGCACACTGATGGATTCTACAATATTCATTTATGAGGATGCCACCCATGACATGTGTCCTTTATTTATTCTTTATTTACTTCGATACAGAGGGCCATGATATATCCCCCAGAACTGAAATGGTCTTTCTTCCTCCACTTAGAATCCCCAACCTTCCATCAAGACAGTTTCTGAGGCCTTCCCTGCTCTCCTCTGTACTTTCCACTCCATCTTAATATTATTTTGTGCTATTTTTTTACACTCTGTTTTTCCTTTTTGGTGTGTTGGTTGCATATACCTTATTCTTCTTAATCTTTTTTTCTCTTTATCTGTTCATTCATTCATTTATTTATTTTATTAAAGCTTTTTATTTATAAAATATATGCATGGGTAAATTTTCAACATGACCTTTGCAAAACCTTCTGTTCCAAATTTCTCCCTTCTTCCCCTCACCCTCTCTCCTAGATGGCAGGTAGTCCAATACAAGTTAAATTTGTTAAAATATATGTTAAATCCAATATATGTATACATATTTATACAGTTATCTTGCTGTACAAGAAGAAAGGAAAAAAACCTGAGAAGGAAAACAAAATGCAAGCAAACATCAACAGAGAACATGAAAATGCTATGCTATGGTCCACACTCAGTTCCCACAGGCCTCTCCCTGGGTGTATATGGCTTTCTTCATCACAGAACAATTGGAACTGGTTTGAAACATTTCATTGTTGCAGAGAGCCATGTCCATCAGAATTGATTATCCTATACTATTGTTGTTGCTGTGTATAATGATCTCCTGTTTCTGCTCATTTCACTCAGCATCAGCTCGTGCAAGTCTCTCCAGGCCTCTCTGAAATCATCCTACTCGTCGTTTCTTACAGAACAATAATATTCCATGACATTCATATACCATAATTTATTCAGCCATTCTCCAATTGATGGGCATCCATTCAGTTTCCAGTATCTTGCAATTACAAAAAGAGCTGCCACAAACATTTTTGCACATGTGGGTCCCTTTCTCTCCAACAAAGAATATTTTTAAAGAAAAAAAATGAAAAGGATAAATCATCAAAATAGATCACTTATATTAAAAATATGCTGGTCGTTTCTCACAGAACAATAATATTCCATAACATTCATATACCATAATTTATTCAGCTATTCTCCAATTGATGGGCATCCACTCAGTTTCCAGTTTCTAGCCACTACAAAAAGGGCTGTAAAAGGTTCTGAGATATTAATTAGTTCAGAACCCATCATGAGGAAATGGATATCATTTATGAGTGGAAAAGAAACATATACCCACCCTAACAGAAGCTGAAGGGAAGGAAAGATTTGAAATGGCAAGGATAGTTGCCCAGAAAACATGGAGGTCTATCATTTTCCGCACCTACTGATAGTCTTCACAATCTATTTTTTTAAAGATTTTATATATATATATATATTTTATATATATATATATATATTTTATATATTCATATCTATATATTTAATATATTATATATTTAATATATTTAATATATATTATATATTTAACATATATATTAAATATATTTAATATTTAATATGCTTTACATATAATCAGTGATTAATAGAGGTTCTTCCATTAATTGATTAATTCCCATCATTTCTCCCAGCACAATAATACTCTATTACATTTGTGGACCACATTTTGCTTGGCCATTCCCGGGTCGATGTGCATTCACTTTGTTTCTTTGCTCTTGCAAACCATGCCGTTAACACTTCTTTGGCCGTTGTGAGCTTTGCTCCTTCTGGAGGGGCCCCTTTCTTGAATCCTGTATTTCTGCCCGTGGCCCCCAGGACAGTCTGGGAATGACTTCTCTTCCACTCCATCTCAAGGCTGATGTTGGGGATTTGGGGCACACTTTCTTGGTGCCCACCAATATGGGCTAATTTCTGGGGGCTGCACCAACTACCTGCCCTGCCCGCCCAGGGAGCCAATGTTAATATTTCTCCCTTTTGTTTTTCCTGCTTTTTTCCTTCTTTGACATTTTTCTGCTGCAGCTTCAGGGCTCTGGTTCAGTGCATGCATAGGAAGACACGTAGCAGCCATTAATGTTGGACACCTTGGGTCTTCTCTGCAGTGTGTCTTACAAATAAACAAACAGAACATCAGAAAGTCTCTACCCCTCCTGCCCCTGAGCCAGGCGTCTCACTGCCCTTGAAAGTGCGGGCTACCTGGGAGCTTGCAGTCCTTTGAGAATGCTGGAAATCTTGCCAAAAGAATTCTCTTTGGGGCACAACTTCTCTGCAGCAGATAGGAAAACTTCAGCCTAATTCAGGATGGAAATGTAACCTACTGACAGGAACCCTCCTTCTCCTGGATAAATAATCAGCTGCCATCCTGAGGTGGTACATATCCTCCTCCCAGGTTTGCAGCATGAAATTTTCCAGTTTCTCAGTCTCTCTGGAGAGCAGGAGTCTCCAGAGGAAAGGCAGAGCTGGCGAGAGGCGGGCACGTTGCCCACGCCCCGGCTTGTCTGAGCATCCCTGTGTGTGCACCCAGAATATACTCTGCACTAACTTGTCATGGGTTCACAGCATCCCTCCCTTGCTGATTGTCTGAGCTGGACTCCTTCATTATTGGTCCCTTTTGATCCTGGGCTTCCTAAAGCCAGGAGTCACTTTGTTTAGGCCACAAGTCGGGGCATCGGTCCAGAGATTGGCAATCCCCGAGTGCAGAGGTCAGCGGGCGCTCTTCTGCACCTGATTACAATTAGAGGGGCCGGCTCGGTCTGGAAATCATTCTTCATGGAGTAGGAGGGCCCCTTTCTATGGCTGTTTGTGTTTCCTCCTGACGTGCTCCAAATGTGAGAGGGAGGAGAGATGGAAAGGGAAACACATCCAGCTTTCATTCAAGAGAATGTGTCATCACTCAGAAAAGCAAGAGTCAAATGGAAAGCGTGATGGAGTTACTCATAAATGTGAATTTGCCAACTGAGGCAAATGCCAACTGGGCACCTGGCATGGACCCAGCACACTGCTGGGGGCTAATCGAGGGGCTGTAAAAGAGGACATAGTCTCTTTGTGAAGATATAATCTATCAAAAATCTATCTATCATATCTATCATCTATCAATCAAATGATAGATATCTACCTATTATCTATCATCTATCCATCCATCTACCTATCAATCATCTATCATCTATCAATATATTGTATATCTATCAATAATCTATCTACATATTATCCATCTATCATATATCTATCTATCATTTAGCTATCTAGCTATCTATCTGTCATCTATCAATCTCTTTCTATCATCTATCAGTCAATCATCTATTATCTATCATCCATCCATCTACCTATCAATCATCTATTATCTATCTATCATCTATCAATCTTTCTTTATATCTATTATCTATCTATCAATCATCTATTATATATCATCTATATATAATCTATCAATCTATCTTTCTATCAATCATCTATGTTATCTAACTATCTATTATATATCTGTCATCTAGCTATCTAGTTATCTATCATCTATCAATCTATCTTTTTATCTATTATCTATCTATCCACCAATCATCTGTTATCTATCTACATATCAATCATATATCTATCAACTATCTATCTATCTATCTATCAATCTATCTTTTTATCTATCTTTCTATCTATAGAATATTGGGCCCTGATTTCAAAATGGTGGAAGAAAACCACCTCAATCTAGGCAGATTGGTACCTACTCCTGCCTTGGTACCCATTCACCTTTAGAGTGTAGCCCCCAAATTTAACTGGGGTAAAATAGTTTGTCATAAATCAGTTTGCATTAAAGATGGGACTTGAACTCAGGACTCTGTGATGCTTGAACCATCTCCCTAGTTACTCAGTAAATAACACAGGAGCAGCTATTTGCAAAATATGATCAAGAATGAAGTGACATGCAGGGACCATTTATGGCACCGTAGGTTTAGAGCTGGAAGAGACCAGATGCTTTATTTTACAGATAAAAAACTGAAGGCCTAAAGAAAGTCAGGGTCTTGCCAAGGAGAAATATTCATTAGTCAAAGGTCATGTGATTAAACTCTAATTTTGATTCTTGGGAGATTGACAAACTCTGACTCACAGACTATTAGCAGCTAGGAGGTTCCACAGTGTCCAGAGCCCTGGATTTAGAGTCAAAAAGATCTGAGTTCAGATGTGCCCTCAGCCACTGACTGGCTGTGTCACTCTGAGCTAGTCACCTCATCCTGTTTGCCTCAGTTTCCCCAATTGTAAAAATAAGTTGGAGAAGAAAATGACAAACTACTCCAATATCCTTGCCAAAAAGACCCTAAATGGAGTCACAAAGAGAAATAAAGAAATAATTAAACAACATAATTATAATAATTGTTGATTATTATAATTATTATATCATCATCTGTATTGATATAATTATCATGTTAATATGATCATATATTAACTATAATTAATTAAAATAACTAACATTATTAACTATTATTATTTGTAGGATTGGAAGCAACCTCAGAGTTCTTGTCCAAGCTCTTCATTTTCCAATGGAATTGAGACAAGAAGGAGGAAATAATTTTTCTGAGACCACCTAGTAAAGCCAGGGCTGAGCAAAGTTCCCCTGATTCCTAGCTCCTGCTCTGGTTTCTACCCTCACAGCCTCCCTTCAGATGCTGTTGTCATCATCCCCTGCGGCATTACCAAGGCAACATTTCCATTCTTCTTGTCCTGTCTGATTCTTCTCTGTGTTTTCCCATAAATCCTCTGGGATTCAAAAAAGAAAAGCTGATGTTTATGTGGCAATTTAAAGTTTACAAAATGTTTTACATATGTTATCTCATGTTATATTTACATCAGAGCCCAAGAGTTTCTCATGGTCCTTGAAGTCTACACCTGCAGCAATTTTAGTCCAAGTAAATAAATGCATCTGTAACTGCCTGCTGGCTCTTGGGAACAAGCACTTTGCATAATAGTAATTCTTATTACTAGTAACAATATTGTTATTAGAATAATAATAATTATTAGCAACAGCCATAATAAATAGCATTTATATAGCCCATATTATGTGCTGAGTGATTATCAAATATTATTTCATTTGATCTTCACAATAGCTCTGAGAAGTACTATTATTATCTCCATTTTACAAATGAAGAAACTGAGGCAGACAGAGGTGACTTTACCAAGGTATTAGATTAAGAATAGGGTGAAGATCAGATGAAAGGGTCAATGCTCAAAAAATAGATTATATATTCATTGAACATCTCTCAAGAAAATGCAAAGAGGGAATATTGAATTAATGAAAGTGACATATTTATATTTATCTATATCACATTTGCATTTGACATTTTGGGATTTTTACTAGACTTTTGATTTCTTTGGAATAGGGCACTCCTGATAGGAGAATTCTTCAAACCAATGTAGAAGAACAGTTACTCTACAATGTCTAGTTTGAGTTGTCAAGGTAGTGAGAGGTGAAAAGATTGTCCCAGTATCACACCATCTGCATGTGTTGGAGGTAGGATCCAAATCCAGGTTTGAGGCTCCCTATACACTATGTCATGCTTTTTTCACCATTAAATATTATTAATTCATAAGTAACATGAGATTGAATATTATACCTATATTAGACAAGTTTCTATATTCAAGGACATGGAAAAAATCTCTATTGGTGTTTCTATGGTAAAACATATTTATATCAATTATATACATGTATTTATATATATTATATGTACTTACATATATTCTATGGGATTATATATTTATATATATAATTTAATTACTTGAAAGGCAACATGGCAGAGTAGACAGAAGACTGATCTTGGAATTATGGAAATCAAGTCCAACTCCTGTTGGGGTTAGTTCTGTGATCACAAGAAACTCACTTGATCTGTTGATAAAGGCCTCCTCAACTCTAATACGGAGAATGGTCTTTCTGTGGATGGAAGGAATCTCCATGACAGAAATGCCTTCAAGTGGATGAAGTTACAGGTCTAGTCTGAATCAATCAATCAATAGCTAGATCAATAGATAATGCATTTCTTTAATATTTCCATAGGTTTATGACTGTATGTGCTTAGACACTCCCTCTATTGGAATGGAACAATCCATTTTCTCAGCCTGGGGCACTCTCGATTATATTTTTCTGAAAATCTTCCATATATTTGTGGGTTCTGCACAATGAACTGGAATCTTCTTCCAGTTCTCTGGATAAATTAAATAAAGCAGCAAAAATATATAAACCTGTACACATAAAAGTGAAGCAAAATTCTCTTGGCATCAATTGAATATTTATGTACGTATATAATATATCTGCAATATATTATATTTGATCTGTTCCGTGGGTCAATAAAATATAATCTATTCTACAGCATACTGAGTCTATAATATAATGTCCCTTCAAAAAGTTATATTCTAAGAATATTAAAAAATGGTTCTTCTCCTTAACAGGTTGCTGACCCTTGGAATAAACTAATCCACACAATTGGTTCAGTGTGTTATTGCCTTACCTGTCCATTTGAACAATGATCTTCTGGAGGGAATGCAACAGAAGGAGTGACTCTAAGGGAACAGATTTTAAGTAGTGGCCGTAGGCCATGGAAGGAAATATTTGGGGATTGGCAGGGATTTGTGGCAGCTCTCATGGCACTCTGTGAATGGGATGTCATGACACTGCCCAGTGGGATGACCAATTATGCTTAATTAGAAGGGTTATACCGCAAAGCTCTATGGAGACCTGGAGAAAGACATTTCCTTGTCTCCCTGGTCTGTGAAAAGAGAAAAATGAAATTATTTCAGTGGCAGAAAGTTTGAATTTTGAATCTTAATCCATCTGAGAAGGTTAAGATTCCTATCTTTATCCTGTTCTAGCCTCAACCATGATCTTTTCCTTTTGGTGTTTTCCTGTGATAACATGGAATCTGAACACAGAAGGAACGGGTTCACTCCTGGAAGCTTTTCCCTCTGCCTAATGTTGGGGACTCAGCCCTCCTCCAAGAAAAGACCCTGACAAGCATTTATTAAGTGCCTACATTGAGCCATGTGCCAAAGACTGAATCTATTTGAATAAACAAGCTGAAAAAAACACTTGTCCCATGACAGGAGCTTCCAATCTATAGAGGAGACGTAAACATAAAGAAATAAGTATATCATGACCATCTGTGGAGAGAGAGATTAATGACTAGGCAAGCTCAGGAAAGACTTTTTCTCAGACATGTAACTGGTGCTCATCCATGGGGGAAGCTAGGGATTCCAATATTAATAATTAATAATAACAACAATAATAATTTCTACAGCACTTTAAGGTTTACAACATGCTTTACAAATTTCATCAGCCTCATTATAATCTTGGTAAGCATTTTTATTATTCTATCTTATAGGTGAAAAAATGAATCAATGGATCCAATGATTTGCCCACCATCACACAACTGGTCGGTGTCTGGGTTAGAGTCCTCCTGACTCTATGTCCTATGCCACATGGACAAGAGCCAGAAGCAAGGAGGGAATGGAGTCCAAAATGCAGCATCGCCTTTGCAAAGCCATGGAGAAAAGGGATGGAATATTGAGATGGCAAGTTTAAGCTAGTTTACTTGGAACTGTGCAAGGCAAATACGAGGCAGTAACCTGGAAAGGTTGGTTATAGCCAGATTGGGAAGGGCTTTAAATGCCAAGAAAATTATTGTGGTTTTTATCTTTTATAAATGACCTACTATGTACCAAGAACTGTGCTGAGCAATGAACATACAAAGAAAAGCAAAAGATATGGAACTTGCAATCTAATGGGAGAGACAGTAGGTAAACAAACATGCCAAGCAAGGAAATAATTAACACAGGGAAGGCAGTAGAATTAAGAGGGGCTTAAGAAGGCTTCCAGTAAAACAATCTTCTGTTTTCTCTGATAGAGAAATTCTCCTGTACAAATAAGCTATATACAGGCTAAGGTTCTAGTGGGGAAAAGGAGGAGAAGGAGGATGTCAAGGTAGCAGCCTCATTTCCCAGGTCTATTAGTCTAGCAACGTTGTTTAAAACAAGAAGTGGAAGTATGGTTAATCCAGTATGACTTAATCTGAATGATGTTAAAATGGACTTATTTTTTATTTTAAAAATATATAGGTATCTTTAAAAAAAATCACCTTCATTTCCAGGTATGCTCCTGCTCTTTCCTGAGTCCTGCAAGCCATCATGTGTAACAAAAAGAAGAAAATAAAAAGTAATTCATTAAAACTAATCCAACAGAGTGGATAAGGTTCTACAGCCATGTGCCTCCCCACCTCTACAAAGAAGAGAAAAAGGTATAATTTCCCATCTCTTCCTTGGGGCCAAAGCTTATTTTAATCACCCATTGTTCAGTTTTTTCTTCTATTCTCATTTGCATTGTATGTCGTTGTAGTGCTCTTCTTGATCGGTAGATTTAAGTACTCCAATATATCTTCAAATTGATCATATTTATCATTTCTTATAACCTAGTAAAATTCCCTTCCATTGACATATCACAATTTCTTGAGCCTTGCTTTGCTCAGATGGCATCTACTTTACTACAAACTCTCTATAAAATATAAAATTTGGCGCTGTGGGCCAAAAAGTATAGATGTATTAGTAACTTTCTGGCATAATTCCTAATTGCTTTCAAACTGGGTAGCAACAAGAAATCCACCAATAGTGTATGAAGGTTAATCTTTTTGTAGCCCTTCTAACATTATCTATTCTTATGTTTTTTGGTTTTTGTCAGTTTTCTGACAAAATCATAAAGATTATTTAATTTTGAAATTTCCTTATTTTTAATGATTTAGAGGAATCTTTCAGATGAGTGTGGGTAGCTTGCACTTCTTTTATGACTAATTGCTCTCATTCTTTGAGAATCCATTTATCCATTAGGGAATAGTACTTGGGTTTTGTATTAGTCTCCTATGTATCTGGCATTTTAGACTCTTACCTGGGTATTTAATGCAAATTTCCCCCTAATTCATGGCTTATCTTCTTATCCTAATTGTACTGTCTGGTTTGTGCAGAAATTTTTCAACTTCCTATCATAAAATGGTTTTATTTTTGTAAAATCACTTTTATGCTTTGTTTAGTTAGTACTAGAGTACTGATTTCAAGTCATATCTGTGAAAATCACTTAATCTCATACCTTTGTATTTTTAAAAAATGGTATAAGCTTTCATATTCTGATTGTCTATTTTGAGCTTATTATGATATATAATCCGAGATGGTGATATAAACCTAATTTCTGCCAAATTACTTTCTAACTTTCCTAATAAATCTTGTCAAACAAAGAGTCCCCCCCCAAATAATTTTTTTACAGTGGGTTGTTGACATTGATCATTTCTGAGTTTTTATTACTTTTCTATTTTTTTAACCAGAACCAAATATTTTGATAATTCTTGCTTTGTAATTTAATTTTCTATTCCCATTTCCTTCTTACTTTATTTCTTCATTATTTCTCTTGAAATTCTGGACCTTTTGTTCTTTTTCCCCTATGAATTTCCAGGGCCTAGCACAGTGCCTGACACATGATAGATGCTTAATAAATATTGATCGATTGAACTTCTAAGACTCTTAGCATCTATTTCATTCTGTACCTTTAATATACACTCCAACATGAAACTTTTTTATACATTTCTTATCTTCATATAAGAGAAGTTAGTCCGTGTCCTTCTCTGTTATTGTATTCAGTTCTGGGTGCCATATTTTAAGAATGATGTTGTTAAGGGAGAAAGTTGTCCAGAGAAGGGTGATGATGTTCCCCAAAGGGATCAAAATCATGCCGCGTGAAGATTACTTGAACAAATTGATGTTTTGTCTTGAGCAAGAAATTTCCGATGGGAATGGGACCATAAGCATCTTAAAATGGGAGATTGTGTCTATTTCCAAATCCTGAGCGTCCCCTCACTCAGTCCTTTGACTGGATTTCTAATTTAAGTGAGAATGTTGTTTTATTGACAAGCACTGGCTCTACTACAAAGGTCAGTTTAATTGAAGAAAAATAAACATGCGTGCTTCTTACATAAACAAGGCTATTTAACAGCTATTTAACATTTAACTCAACCCTCATGATTCATTAAGAAAAGGAAATTCAATAAAGGACAGATGTGGATGGAGAAACAGCTGCTTCTGATGTGGCCATTTTCCTTCTCAGCAATGTGATTAAAGGCACTGAATGATGAAATTGTTGTGCAAAAATTATTGTTATTACTATGATGAATATCACAAACACAACAATGCTTAAATATGTTCTCACTTCCATTTTCCTCATGGGGGATTTAGTTCATGCCTTTGGATGTCCTCAGTCCTTTGGAAAATTTGTTAAAGAATCTCCCTCACTTGCTTTCTGTCTCTGTTGCTCCATCTTTCTGTGTCTCTGTCATTCTACCTAAGGCCTCTATTTCAGAAAGAAAACTAGGCTGGAAGAGATCCCAGATATTCTTTGAGGCACTTTGTAGAAATTGAAATAGCAAATAGATGTCACTTTATTATCATTTTATTATTGTTGTTGCTATTCAGACTTCACTCAAAGCTGCAAATTGGGAATCAATCTTCATTGAAAAAGGAAGTTTTCACATCAAAAGTTGCTTATAACAAGGAAGTAATAAATATAGTTTCAAAATTATTAATTAATATTCATTATTATTATTTTCCATAAGCGTTATTTAATCCATTTATGGATTAAATTTATGGCATCCTAGTATGAAAACTCTTTGGCGTCTCTTATAACCTTCCAGATTTGCCCATGGCCATGTTCAAAGCAGGCAGGTCTTCTTGAACCCAAGCATGATACTAGGCTGTCTCCATAGTGATCTGTGGATCTTACACATCAAGTTTCCATGTAGACCCAGAGGCAGAAAAACTTCATTTCCCATGTGGTCTGTAGGCACCATCTCTGGCACTACTTTGCCATCCATTTCAGTCCTTGATTCCTGTTTCTATTACAGGACAATGTTTATGTCATGCACATGTTTTAGATAAAACGTGATTCGTGCATATATTAAGACTTCAGCCTTTTCCCTATTTTGGATTGTACAGCTGTCCAGATTGTTAATTAGCTACAGATTATGCCTTATTCCCACTAACAAGGAAATATACTACAGGGTATAAGTCCACCGTATCATTTTCTCCCAGAACATGCTGTCCAGTAGGGCATCCCATTTCTAAATATAATTATCATCCGTTATTAGCAATACACTGGTTTTGAGGTGACAAATTTTGTAAGTCTCACTGGATCTTGTCGTGCTAGCAATTACTGTGCTTGACTCCCCCAAAAGACACTGGTAATTAAATATGTAAATAGTACCAGTTGTCATAGTGATAGTCAGATGAGGTGCCAACATATGACAATGCAAGAAAGCCACTTCAATACTTGGAGGAATCAAAATGAAAATCTGAGCTCTAGGTAGGACGATGTTATCTATGAGCCTCTGAAAAAGTTGGGGCTGTTTTTATTCATCTGGTCTCCCACCAAGTGCTCTATGTACCAAAGTATATTGCCAATATGATGAATCATGGCTAATTATCCTATTGTTTATAAACAATAAGAGCAGGTCTTCCATTTTGTGCAGACAATTACAATAAATTATATTGACAGTGATTAAAAAACATGTCAGAAACTCTTTAATTCCTTCTTATTTTATTACATTATATTATAAAACAAGACAAGATTTTTCTGTGTGTCATAGACCCCTCTGGTGATGAATTTGCTCTATGAACCTCTTCTCAGAATCTTGTTTTGAAATAAAGTATATAGGATTACAAAATAAACCAATATATAACAAAATTACATGAACGTATATTTTTATTGAAGCTTTTTCTTTTCAAAACATATGCAAGGATAATTTTTCAACATTGACCCTTGCAAAACCTTGTGTTCCAATTTCCCTCACTATCCCCCATACCCTCCCCTAGATGGCAATGTATATATGTATATACATACATACATACATACATATATATATAAACATATATGTTAAAAAATAAATTCACGACTTTAGCTTAAGAGCTGTTTTAGAGCCATCTTTAAGATCCTCCACTGGATATCAATCCAATACCTCTTGAAGGCATGGAGAGCCCCCTCAATCTTCAAAGACTATGTCAATGGAACGTATAAATTCTTCAAGTCTTAGATTATTTGCAAAGCACTGCATAGGATAAAAAAATGAATTAGATGGGGGAGGGTAGTCTTTTCTCTATAGGAATCAAAACTTCAGTAGGGTAAATAAGATAAAAAGCTATAAATCAACAAGCATGGCTAAGTACCTATTACTGGTTAGGTATTAGGTAGACAAAATTCCTATCCTCAAGAGACTTGGATTCTATTGGGAGATCCAATCTCTTTATATGCATAGGATATCTTGGACCAAAGCCGGAAGGGAGAGTTGATGAATATGTGAACACCTGGACAGAACGAGCTCAGCATTAAACAACAAATTGGGAAAGATTTTGGGAAAGAAATTCTAAAGTTGATAAATATTGGTTATGCTATACACTCAGTAGAATATTGAAGTGACACTTCTTATTCCCGTTCCCCGCTCTCATCACCCAGTGTTGCTTTCTTATTGTTTATTGATCATTCAGGTGGAGTTGATAGGTAAAAGAATGACCCAATCTGGAAGGGATGTGGTTGGTTCATTGTAACATCATAAAATATGGTCTTCATGTCATTGCTTCTTTGTAAGAGTAAGAGGGGTCAAAAATAGGAAAGAAGTTCCCAATAGGTCTTATGATGGAACTGTCTTTGTTACAAAGATGGGCTATGGCAAGTGGGGTAATTCATATCCTGGTGATTCATGGAAAGACATCAGATGGCAGGATTCTACTTCTGACTATGCTTTTGACTGTCAAAACGAGTAAAGAATTTTACCTCTTGGAGCCTCAGTTTCCTCATCTGTAAGTGAAGAGATTATACCCTATAGTGATTAAAATCCCTTCTAGCTCTACCATGTTATGATTCCTCTGTACTTTCTGTCATTTTCTTGAGCTTTTTCTAAGCCACATGAGTCAATGCTCAAGTCAGCCAGACTCCTTACTGTATTTTCTTTAATTTAGTCATTTTCCCCTTCAAGGTGACTTGTAAACCCGACTAAATGAGCGATCTGGGCAACATGCCATTTTCATGTGTTAGACACTCATTACTAGTTTGGTTTTGTGGATTTTAACCAGTGTTCAGCCAATGTCAATAAATGGGATCACTGTCTTTGTATCAGCAGGTAACCCAATTAAGCCTGTTTCCCAAACTGAGCAAAGATGATTTCTGAGAGCTCATTATAATGAAAATTTAAGTTTGTGTTTGTTTGTTTCCCCCAGATCATCTGGGTCTTCTTGGGGAAGATCCTACAGGTCTTCAAACAAGCATGTCATCTGCAGAAGCAACGACAGTTCTCTTTTGTTTCCTGGCCTTCCAACGCTCCCAGGGTGACTTGTCTCTTTCCTTATGATTGCTAAGTACCCAGCACTTACCTATGCAGGAAGCTTATGTCAAACTAATTAACGTTTAATGAGAGGAAACCAACTGATTAGAATGATTTTCATGGTACTCAAGCTAATAAATGTTGTATGGACTTTGATGACATCTTTTGCCTTTTTTTGCTTTCCTTCTCTTCCCTTCTTTTCCCCTCCCTTTCCTTCCCTTTCCTTCTCTTCCCTTCTTTTCCCTTCCCTTCCTTTCCTTTCCTTCTTTTTCTTTTCCTGTTCTCCCTTCCCTTTCTCTATCCTTCCCTTTTTCTTTCTTCCTTTATCTTCCTCCCTCCACCCCTTTATTTTTTCTTTCTTTCTTTTCTTTTCTTTTTCCTTTTTTCTTTCTTTTCCTTTCTTTTCTTTTCCTTTCTTTCTTTCCTTTTCTTTTTCTTCCTTCCTTCCTTCCTTCCTTCCTTCCTTCCTTCCTTCCTTCCTTCCTTCCTTCCTTCCTTCCTTCCTTCCTTCCTTCCTTCCTTCCTTCCTTCCTTCTTTCTTCTCTGTCCTATTCAGCACTACTGCACTGAGGAACATCTGGAGAAATAGAACCAAGCCTTCTGGTTGGAACGTGGCTCCACATTATGCCAGGGTCCATGTGAGGAAAGGCTTGACCCAGATGATGGAGGAGGTAAATATTTGGATTAAGCTGAGTTTCAAGTCGTAAATGAAAGAAGCTTCTGAATCCCAAATGCACAACAAACCATCACAGCCAGAACTGATGGAGCTTAGCCAGAGACTTTAATGAAAAGCAAGGATTTGCTGTGCAGGATTCCCCAGGGACTGAAAAGTATTTAAGGGGTGTTTACATATGTAATTAGTGTGGCCAAGGAACAGCTCTGAGTCAGGGCAGGAGGGGATCGCTTCAGAGGATTCAGCACCTCCCAAAGGGAGTTGAAATTTTAAAAGTTCAAAACCCGTCAGCATCTCGTGAAGGAGACAAGGGCCACGTCTTTGGCCAACTCTGAGCCCTGGCAGGGAAATCCTTAGAAAGACAATAGGGCCGGCTGAGTTTGCGCCAGGACTGGTCTGATGTCAGCCTCGGTGAGTGGGGCCTGTTCCCATGAACTTGGCCATGTGTCTGAAAGACCGGGCTCCATCTTAGATCAATTCCCAGCTTGGAATTTCTAAGACAACAGACATGGCTGTTGTGGCCACATTGGAAATGTGTATGATTGGAAGGATGCTGAACTCGGAGTGACTTAAGTGTAGAAGCATTCCTTATTCCTTGTAGGACCATCTCCTCCCCTCTGTGCCTCGGTTTCTTTATGAGGTAGTTGGATCAGATAGTCTTCCCGGCCCCTTCTGGCTCTAAACCTATGACTGCTTAATCCCTGATTGGGTATTAATGGCTGCAGGAATATACTATACTGCCCAGGAGGTAACTGATTTTTTTTAAAGATCAGAACTAAATAATTCTGATTTCCTTGGGAACACCAAGAATTGAAGCCCAAAGTCCCTCTACACACACACACAGACACACACACACACAAAGACATACACACGGAGTTAAACATACTAAGCTGCTATTGACAACAGGACAATCAATGTGGATTGTAAGGAAGAAGTGGGTTCCCCCTCATTGGAGAGTTTTCATCAGAGCCTTGCTGATTACCTGTCAGGCGTGTCATAGGTGGAGACAATGTTTCAGGTGTGAATGGGACTAATTGGCTGCTGAAATACCAAATAGAGTTTGTCTAGTGCTTCCCCTTCCATGTTCTTGATCATGAACTTGATGCATTAAATGACCTACTTGCCCAAGGTCAATAGGCAGGAAGTAGCAGAATCTTGACTTAAATTTTGGCCCCTAATTCTTCATCCATTTCCAATATGTCATCATATTAAATATCTTTCCAATATGCTCACACTTGTGGACACAATAGGCAATGTGGAAAGAATACTGATTCGGTAATCAGAAAACCTGGGTTCCATCCTACCTCTTATTTTTATTATACATCTCTTTTCTGTAATGACCTTCAATTTTCTCTTTTAAAAAATAAGTTGGGGCAGCTAGGTGGTGCAGTGGATAGAGCACCAGCCCTGAAGTCAGGAGGACCTGAGTTCTAATCTGGCCTCAGACACTTAACACTTCCTAGCTGTGTGACCCTGGGCAAGTCACTTAACCCCAATTGCCTCAGAAAAAAAAAAGCAAAAATAAATAAATAAGTTGGGGTTTGATTATGTGGCTCTAAAGTTCCTTTTGACTTTCATTTCTGACCCAAGCAATGAATATATTGCTAGCCACAGGAAAAATCAAGGTAAAAATGAAAAGTTCCCACCCTTGAAAAGCTTCCATTCTATCAGGAAGATGCATGCTTCCCAGGTCTCACTTGCCATAGTTTATATAACTATAATTTTAAATAATGTGCATTTAAATGCATGTGACCATTTCATGGGATTAATTTTTAGCCCAAAGTGGGACTTAGCTATTATATGTAAGAAGCATTTTAAGTAAAACCCAATAATGTAGTCAGTTTCAAAGTGAGAGCCATGTCCAGTATCGCTCTGTCCTCCACTATTATGACCTTCCAGAAAAAAGGATTGCATATACCAAAAACCTGTTTGATGTGGTGGAAAGAAGCTCTGGGTTTTGTATACAGAAGAACTGGATTTGAGTATTACTTCTGCTAGCTTTGTAACTTCTTGGGCATTTGTTTACTTATCTTTAAAATGGGTGGGTTAGACTATAATTTTCAAGCTAAATATGGACTCCGAGTTTATCTTCCTCAATCCCTTCATTTTAAAGATAATGGATTTCCTGTGAACATCTTATATTCTGTATCTCCAAGCAGAGATCATTATCCCCGCCATAAATTCCCTCCCCACATACAGCCTTCTCTATATTGTAGAGGGTAACATTATCTTTCTCCATCCCTCAGACTTACAACCGATAAATCATCCTGGATTCGTCTCTC
>JAJPUD010001684.1:0-35882 GCA_023553655.1 Myrmecobius fasciatus | reverse complement strand
GTGGCTCCCTAATACTCAATGTTCTGTTTGTCATTCAAAGCCTTTTCTGACCTGGCGCCCCTTTTACTTCTAGTGCCTGCCCTCTTATTTTTTTTTCTTATTTATCCTCTATATAGCTTGATTCATATATAGATGTGTGTATATGTGTATTTATATATATATATTTATGTGTGTGTATATTTATAGATATATATATGTTGTGTATATATAAGCAGACACACATGTATATATATATATGTGTGTGTGTATATGTACAACACAACATGCAAATATATATATATACATATATATATATATTTGCATGTTGTATTCCACATTAGGTTGTAAACTCCTTGAGGGCAGGTTTTGGGGGTTTTTTTGCTTCTTTTTGTCTCCTTCAAGCTATTTAGACATCTATAGACACTTAGTAAATGTACATTCATGTACTGATCAATTGATTGAAGATGAAGAGACAGACTCAGTAAGGGAAAGTGTTCTTGCCCAAGGTCCCCCAGGTAGGAAACAGAAAATTACTTTGAAGGGAGGTCCTTCACCTCCGAAATCTGCCATTCTCTCCATGGTACCACACTGCCTCCTTAAGATGAGTTCTCAAAGGCCCCTTCCAGCTTCCCATCCCAGAAATATGTGGAGACAATTAGTCTTCAATTTGCCAATTTACTGTAGATAAGTTACAACTGATGAAAAACTTAATTGCTTCTTCTATCTATGGGTGGTCTTTCATGTGGCGAGTTTGGGAGTGAAACCATTACTCACTTGGCGTGGGTCCAGGACCTCATGGTCTTGCTCTGAAAGGCCCCAAACTGTTTATTCTCTTTGGGCCTCCTCCAATTCTCCCCGTGATTGGGGTGAGCAGGTGATGGTGAAGTTATGAGAGGAGATCTGTCTGCTATAAAGGCATTAAAAGACTCTGTGTCCTCAGAGAAGAATATCTTTCCCAATAAAAGTCAGGTTTTCTTTTCTTTTAAATGTCTTTTTTTGTTTAAAAAAGTATAATTCCAGATGCATTTCTTGGAACTAATTTGGTATGTTCTGGGGTTTGTGAATTTTGAAAATTTTCTTATAATGTGAGCTTTTAACCTAGCATTTCCAGTGCCGAACCCAGTGACTTGTAACCAGTAGGTATTTAATAAGTGTTTTTTGAATGAAATTGAATTGAATCCAATCTTAAGCAATTTCATAAGCCAGGTAACCAATGGATATGCGTTATTTTGGCTTTCAAAATCTGGACTGGAACACAACCAAAGTCCAGAAAGTTTCTTCCTAGTCCCATGAAATAATGGGATATGTCTAATTAACATGGCTTCTTATCACGACTTGCTCAGAGCTGGGTTCCTAGCAAACAGCAGCTGGGCTGCAAATTGAAATCTAATCACCAACACCCCAGAACTTGGGAGGCAAAGCTCACACACCTTTAACTGAGTCACACACGGATCCCAATCTGAGATGGACAAGAATTCCAACCTAAGATCATCAGAGTACGCGGGTGCAAATTGGGTGATGACGTGCAGGGTCCCATTCCTGCTTTGCTATCTGGGGGAAGAGTTTTTTTTTCCTCTTCTCTATGTATGATAGGAGGTTGATGGATTGTGTCTGTTGTAGAGACACAAGGAGAGAAAGGTGACTCAGGTCCCAAAATAGCACTTTTGAGTGCATTAAGCGAGAGCCATCTCTGACACAGACAGGAAGAGAGGAAAAGGAATTGGTGAAAAGATGTTTACCACTCACTGTTCAAAGGCAGCTGGTCCCTAGCATCGATTCCCATTAGTCAACTGTCCTCAGCTAATTGTGACCCTGTCTTTTACTTTGACACTGTTAAATTCTCTGGACTCTTGGTAAGAGTTGAACATCTTAAAATTTCTAACTCTAACTCCATTATCTCGTGACTGAAATTCTATTTAATTTCAACAATATAAATTGACCTAAAATCTTGGCACCCATCCATCCCTGACCTAACATGGTAAGATATGGAATGAGTTTGTACTGGTCTTTTCATTCTTTGTTATCTTGAAACCTTGTAGCTTATTTTGTTTTATTGCTGCTTTTTAAAGCATCTCTTATATTTTCTCTACCCACACCCCTTTACCCCAGTCAATAGAACCTATCTCTTGTAACACAGTAATATGATCAAGTCAACTGATCATCCATTAGCCATGTCTGTTCATGGATGCTTCCTTTGGCACCTTTATTCCACCATATCTCTGAACATGACACTTTTCACTTTTGTAATAGAGCTCCCTACCTCTCCTCCATTGCTTCTAGTTCAGGTGGTTTGGATAAAATGCACATTTAACCCTTAGAGTTCTGAGGCATCTCGACGGATCTATATCTATATCTATATATCTACATATATCTATATGAATAGTGTCACTAAAGAGACAAGATAGAATGGCCATTTAAAGCAACTTTAGAGAAAAGTTTGAAATTTGGTCTCACTTTTCTTCCATTCGCACTGGTTATTTTCTCTGTGCAATTTTTTGTAACCCTTTTCTCCCATTAGAATGTGATCTCTTTGAGGGCAGGAATAATTATTTTTGCCTTTTTTTATAAGACTTAGCAGACGGAAAGCATTTAAAATCTAATATGGGAGAGAATATGCAAACAACTCTGTACAGGACAAGCTATCCACAGGACAAATGAGAACTAGGAATTACAGAAGAATTATTTTTCATGAGCCTAACTATAGTGATCAATATCGATTATACAAAGAAATTGGAGAAACTGGACAAAGCTTAATCCAGGCTATGGCATTTAGCACCAACTAGATTCTTAGAAAAACATGATCTCGTGCCTAGAATTATTGACTGTATCAGGCTGTTAAAATAACATCACGATAAATAAATCCTCATATTCCAGTCAGTCAACAAGCATTTAGTAAGCACCTACAATGTGCTTTCTAATATGGTGATATTAAGCTCAAAATATGTTGATGGAGTCAATCAATAATCTACCTTTTCAGATATCTTTTATCCTTAAAAAGAAAAAAAGTCTGTTTTTGACCTTGTTATCCAAACTATGATACCATATATCATCCTTTTCATGGCTAAATTTATTTAAAAAGGAGTCTATGTTATGTATCACCATTCACACATCACTCCTTAACTTGTCAGATCTTTAGGCTTTGACTTCCATCTCTATTCTCTACTGAAATTGACTTTGCAAAGAACTCGTAATTCCTAAATACTACCTCATTTTTTTCTGGACTTTTCTTTAAGAGGCTTACATTCTGCACAGATAGATCTCTTCTTCTGTTGTTTGTGTTGTGGCTCTCTCTCATTTTTTTTCTTCTCACTCTCTGTCATAAGGCAGCATGGTCTAATGGAAAGGAAAGCTCCAGGCTGGTAAATAAGCTAACTTTTATGTATGCTAGACTGGAAGTCGGGAAGACCTGAGTCCATGTACTGCCTCAAATACTAACTAGCTATTAGCACTAACCTGGAATGGGATACATTTCTCCAGACTTCAATTTATTCATCTATAAAATGAGAAGGTTGGATTGAACATCACCACCAGCTCTAAATGTACGAACTAAACCTGTTCCTTCTTTGTTTCCTTCAATGGTTCATCCTTTTTTTACTCCTGCTCCTTCATCTGTAAGAGCCCCCTTTCCACAAAGGCTCATGTATCCTAACTGCCTTTGACAATCTCATCTATTCTTTTACCTTTACTGTTTCAGATATCTATCTGCCTATCTATCAATCTATTGATCTGTCTTATTTATCATCATTCTATCATCTATCAATTGATCTATCTTATTTATTTTTCTATCATCTATCTATCTACTCTAGATAACTCTCCAATATGGCTCTCTTTTTCCCTTAATCTGAATAATGCATTCCCAACTGCCATCGACACATCTCTATCTGAATGTACCACTGGCAACCAGGAGAGTGAAGATCTTTGTTGGGTTTTGTCATGGAATAAAGAGCTGAAGGAACTGGAGATGTTTTGCCTGAAGTAGAGATGACTGCTGGGGGCAGGGTATGGTTAGGATACAATGGAGGGACTTTACTTATGTATTTGCCTTATGAAAGAAGGCTCAGCCTTGTTTTGGATGACTTCAGAGAGCAGACCCAGGAACCAGGCTTATTTGTCAAAATCAGGCAAATTTAAGCCCAATTTCTGGAAGAACTCCTGAATATCCAAGATCGTTTTGAAAAAAGCTGAAGGTGATTCCTTGGGAAGTGGCAGGTTTTCTTCCTAGAGGTCTCCTATGAAGAATAATAGACAGAATCATTGCAACATTGTTCATGAGAAGAACATTAAATTCTGAGTACTTAAAAAAAAGATCTAATATTTATAAAATGTAGCTAGGTGGCACAGTGGATAGAGCACCAGGTCTGGTGTCAGGAAGAATCCTTTTTCTAAGTTCAAATCCAACTGTAGATACTTCCTAGCTATGTAAGCCAGGGCAAGTCCCTTAATCCTATTTACCTCAGTTTCCTCATCTGTAAAATGAGCTGGAGAAGGAAATGGCAAACCACTCCAGTATCTTTACCAAGAAAACCTTAAATGGGCTCACAAAGTCAGATACAACTAAAAAATCACCAAACAACAACAAAACATTTATATAGCACCTACTATATGCCAGAAGCTGTTCTAAGCACTTAATAAATAGTATTTCATTTGATTCTCACCTTGAAACTGGGAGATCAATACTATCATCATTCACATTTTACAAATGAATAAACTGAGAGAAACAGAGATTAAGGTCCCACAGCTAGCAAGTATCTAAGGCTGGATTTGAACTCAAACTCTGGACCTGAGATTTTATCCACCATACTTTCTAAACAGAACCAGCAACAATAATTCCCCATAAAGCAGATAATGAGACAGCCCTTCTCTTAGTATAGGGGCAGGGAACTATGGGATTAGAATTACAGATGGTCACATATTGATTAGTTTTGCTTTAATTCTTGAGGGAAGAATGGTCTAATAACAGTGATATGAAAACAAAAAGTATAAAAAGCTTTTTTTTTAAATAAAGGGATCAGATCTTTAAATATTTCTTCCATTCTGTTCTATAAATTCAGTGATATGCCTGACCACTGCATTGGCTGCTTTTGAAAGTACTGAACTCTCTGAGTCTCTTCTCTCTTTTATAAAATAATGATAGCTATTGTATAATTCGTTAAGTATCATGATAACAACAACTTTCCCCGGGTGGTCGTGAGGAAGCAGTGTGATGTTGCATGGAGTGTGTGTAGGAGAATGCTTGTAAGGGCTATCTCAATTTTAGCTGTTATTTCTGGGAGATTTAAGGAAAAATGGGATCCAACTCTCCCCAGGAGGAGCTAGGATTTGGGGTTTGTGTCCATGACTGATAGCACAGTGCTTGGCACATGGGATGCCCTTAGTAAACACTGCTTTGTTTCTGACTTCTTGTTCTGCTTTTCTGTTCCAGCCTTCATGGTCTATCCGAGTCACAGTTGACACCTTCCTTTCATTTGACACCAGCTGTAGGATGCTTTCGTTCTGGCAGACTTCCCTCTCCTAAGGAGCACCGTAGAGAACAATGTATCCCCCATCTATTGATCACCTTAATGAGACATCCATCCCTCCTTCTCTCAGGAAAAACCAATTAAGAGGTTCCATGTTGCTGGTAAGGACTACATGGGGCCAGTGGGTTCCATTTCATTTTGGAGACCAGTAAAAGCTAAGAGTTTGGTTGTTTATAGAAATGTTTTGCATTATTCTTGAGGCCTCCATAATTTAGAGAAAAGGTTCCATGGGCAAATGACAAAACTTAGACTGAACGGCCTGTCGTGGTGAGAATAAACAGATGCTTTAGGTGAATTTGAGAGTTTTCAGTTCAAATCCAGGTTCTGACTCTTATTAGCGAGAGCACCTTGAATAAACCACCAAACATCTCTCCATTAGACCCTGAACACTGTGAGAACAGTAACTGTTTTTTTTTTTTTGGTTTTTGTTTTATTTTTTTGCCATTCTTTGTCCCCAAAACTTAGCACAAAGACGGGCATATAGTAAGCACCTAATGAATGCTAGATGTACCACTAAGCCTCTATTTTCTCCGATATAAAAAGAGGATTAAAATACTTTGTGGAATCTCACAAGCCATTCGGTCTAACCCATACCTCACCAGGAATTCTCTCCCAAATAGTCCATATTCTACCAAGTGGTTATTCCGTCTTTATTTACAGACTTCTAATGTGGGATCCCTAAACCCACTTCCTTGGGCTGCAGTGCATTCAGTTTTTGGATGGCGCTGATGGTTAGGAAGTTTATTCCTACCTCAAACTGGCACCTCTGAACTATCAACTTTTTGTCCTAGTTCGACTTCTGGGGTCAAGAAGAACCAATCTAACCCCTCTCCTATAGGATAATCTTTCAGATTCCTTAAGTCCACAATTATATCTGCTCTAAAATTTTCCTTCTCCGTGCTAGACATCCTGGCTTCTTCCACTGACCTTCATATGGCACATCCTACTTGCTGCTTTTTGAAAACTCTCCCTTTCTATATCTTTCCTAAAAAAGGGATGCACAGAACCAAACCCAGCCCTCCAAATGTGGTCAGACCAGAGAGACTTTAGCAGAGCTATTAGCTCCCTATTTTCCAAGGTGTTGGATTCTGCTTGCAGTACCAAGTAGACTCAGAAATGATTACCATGACAACATATCAATTCATATTGAATTGCAGTCTTCTACATGTCCTAGATCTTTTTTTTCACATAGACCATTATCTAGCCTTGCATCCTCCATCTTGTACTTGTTAGATTGAATTTTTAACCCAACCAACCACGCATTTTCATATTTACTCCTTTTAAATTTCATCATATTCTAATCCAACTATTATTTTTACTTTGGGAGAGCTTGACTGTCATTCAGTGTGTTGTCTATATACATACCTTTGTGTCGAGTTTTCCATTTATCCATTAAATTTTCCATTTATGATATCATGGGTCACGGTTTAGATTATTTTTCAGTAAAAAGCCAAACATAAATCTCCTGGTGCCCTGCACTGGAAACTTCACTCCAAGTTGATGTGAACCAAATTAATGATTATTCTTTTGGCCCAGTCTTTCAATCAGTTTCCAATTTATTTAACTACCTTATCATCTAGTCCACAGTCTTCCATATTTTCCATTTTTTCCTTAAAGATAACATGCCATCCTAAGGGGCTGATCTGAATGGGTTAAGGACTAAGGGCCCTACTGGTCCAAAAGACTTCATGGAGCAATTAGGACTGAATCTGATCCTTGAAGATTGGGAAAGTTCACAGAATCATAGAAGTGGAGGGAGAGAGCATTCCCCTTAAAGAACATGGCAAGTTTAAGAGGAAACTGAGGAGACCAGTTTTGCTCCTAGTGGAACAAAAAGTCATTCACTCTGGTACATTCTAATCTGTCAGATTCTGATCATCTAGATAATTTCTATGTGTTATCTGCTTGTATAAATGAACTTATTCCATGTTGACTATTTGTGATGGTCTTTTGTGTAAGTAACATTTAGTAGGAAGGGAGTCAAGCCTTTAAATAAAAGTTTGTGGCACTTCTTCCCCTTTTAAGCAAATAGTGAGCTAGAAAACACCTGAAACTTAAAAATGAAATACTTTTTTCCTAGACTAGCAGTATTTGGAATGATGTAGATAGAACAGTTCTAGTCCAATAGCTTCTCTTAGGAAAGTGAAGTGGCCAGACACATGGTCCTTTCTCATATTCCCCTCCAGTTAGGAATCATCAATGGAGGGAATTCTAGAAATGACTATTAAAGTTTCACTCCAAAATCTCATTTAGACTGACTCATTCAGATGTAGACAATCCATAAGGGCAGCACATACTTTTTAGAGTTATTGTTATTAATGATAATAATAATTAGCATCTATATAGAACTTTAAGGTTTAAAAGTACTTTACATATTTATATATTACATATATATTTAACTAAATTAATTTATTAGTTAATGCATGTTATTTTATTAATATTAATCATATAATGTTAATATATTAATTTAATTTAAGATATATACCTATTTTATCTCTACAAGAATCTTAAAAGTCAGTAATGGATATTCCCATTTTATAGATGAAGAAAAAAGGGCAGAAAAATAACAAGTAACTTACCCCAGATCACACACTTAGTAAGTATTTGAGACTAGATTTGGCCCCAAAGTTCCACATTTTAACTACTTCATTGTCTGACTACCACTTGTTTTGTTTTGTTTTATGTATGTCAAGTGCTCGTGTCTAAAAAGCCAAGAATCTTCTTATTAACTTTACAGGCAGAAAGCTTTTATAATACTCAGAGCAAGAGAAAGGCCACTTCTATTTTATTTTCTTCCAAGATTTTCACAGCAGGGAAAATTTAATATTATCTATTAAATAGTATTTCCTCTCAAAAAGCAACTCAGGCACCTGCATTTATAAAGGTGACTAAGCCAAATTTATACTAGAAAGATTTCTATCGAAAACATTTTGAGGGTAAAAAGTCAGGGTCCATACAAAGTTTTCTTTCTAAAACTGGAAGGGAATGGAGTCATTAATAGTATCAGCCCAAGCCTTCTTTCCTTCTCCAATGCAACTCTGGGTCATTTATTCCAATATTGCCCATGTTAAAGAAAGAGAGGTACTTTTATGCATTTGTTTGGAACCCTTTTCCTTCCTCTCCTTCCTTTCTCTCTCCTGTTTTTGCTTCTCCTTCTCCTTTTCATGCTTCTCATATGTCTTTTCCCATCTTCTTCCTCCTCTTCCTTCTCTCCTCCTTCATCTTTCTTCTCTTCCTTTTCTTCTTCCTTCTTGTCTTCCCTTCTCCTCTTACTTCTCCTTTTCCTTCTTTCCTCCTTTATCTTTCTTTTTCCCTCTTCCTCTTTTTCTCCTCTTCTTTTTCATCATTCTCTCCCATTTTTCTCACTGCCCCCCCACTTCCTGGTTTCATCAGAAGCCTAAATGGCTTAGCTGACTTCTGCCAGGAGCTTCAGTAGCATTGCTTTCCCTTCTCTGCAACCTAAATTTCTTTATTATCTCTAACCTAAAGGAACTACTTGCTTTCTTTTATAAAATAAAGAAAAATTGGCTCTCATTACCAATTGTTGCCTGAGCATAATCAAAGCTTCATAAGCAGAGAAACAAATTTATTCACTAGATTTTGAGCATGTCCAAAAGTAAGAAGACCATTCAGGGACTGATAAGACATAACCTTGAGAGCTGTTTGGCCACTAATGTCTCTTTTATGACAAAACAACCTGTTATTCCTGCAAAAAGAGGACCAGATATTTGTTTTTGAGAGGATACCTAATGACTGAAATATATACACTCTCAATTCTTCTGTAACTGATAGTTGGGGAAATCTAATCCTCTCCAATTCAAGGTCTTAAAACAAGATAAATCTCAGGTTGAGATTTTAAACTACTCAGTATTCAATGACATGACTTATCTAATACACACACATTTAATTCCCTTTTGATTGATCCCATAATTACAGATTTTTAAAGCTGTTATATTATCTCCTTATTTGACACAATATGGCACCATTTTGTTTCAGGATTGAAAACCAAATAAGACAACTGCAGTTGGTAACATTTCAAAGAAATATTCCCTTTAAGATGAAATCAATCCTGTTTCAAGTTTATTCCCCTGCTTTATGATTGAGGCTCTAGGGGTATATTTTGCTGAAAAAAAAGTCTTTTTGATTTTTCCGAAATTCTTTAGATTAATATGCAGCTGTCATTGCAAGGCAAATCTAGATTTGCTTTTATGTTCTCCCTTTCCCCAGGCTGCAACTAGTGTCTACCTCTCCAGGAGACTCAGTCCATTCATTTCTGATTGGGGCTCGATAGACCAGGTCAGTAGCAAAGAATTCATCAACTCATCTTCATTTAAAGCATGTCACCCATTGTCTCTTTACATCGACTGAATATATTTCTTTTCTTAATGGGTTCAGTATCCCATCTTTGTTGTTCTCTTTCTATCTTATTTCTAATGCAATTTGGAAATGGTATTCTATTCTAACACACACACACACACACACACACACACACACACACACACACACAGTACACCACCAAAACCATCCAAAGAATAATAATCTTTGGTATATTTTCAGGATAGAATTTAAACATTTGTTTAAATTTTACATGATTTTAAATCTTTCCTTCCTTTCTCTTTCAGCCCCCACCAAAAAGGTAATGAATTTCTCTTTAATGCCATTTTTCTTAGTTTCTCCTCCCTTTGCCTGGTTTCCAAAGAGCACCGCACTTAGAGAGCTAGAGATTCTCAGTCTCTGTTATGAAATTTAATATATTTAACATATGGAGTCATGTACTTATTTCAAGCATTTTCCCCCAAAACAGATTTCCTATTTCTTCACTAATTCTATGAACATAGTATAAAGATAATAGAATTTAGTGCTGGGAGGAACCATAACTAGGATGGGTCAACTGGGACTTTGCCTCAGAAAGCTCCAAATTTGAGGGCATTGAAAGCTCTTTTACTTCAACAAATAGAAATGACTTAACTAAACATCCATTTAGCAGAAAAATAGCTTTAGAAGGAAGCTATCAAATGGTAGACTTTTTATCACAGTAACTGCAATATAGGTAAGCTTTTTTCTAGCTTCTTCATCTAGGTGGCACAATGGAGAGAGCAACTGGCCTGAAGTCAGGAAGACTCAAATTCAAATTTCACCTCACACAATTATGAGTTGGATGATGTTGGCCAAGTCATTTAAAAAAATTCCATTTGCCTCAGTTTCCCCATCTGTAAAATGAGGATGATAATAATAATAATTAATAATAATAATAATCCATGTTAAGGATCAAATAGGATAATAATTGTAAAATGCTTAGCACAATGCCTGTAAATAGGAAGCCTGGCTTTACCCTGTGATAGCTTCGTTTTGTCCCATAGGGCTAGAGTCCTAGGTTCGTTCTTTCATGGGACTTTGTATCTCAGACTCCAAATGTGTGTTTTGTCCAGCCACTTAACTAGCAATGAAAATAAGATAAATTAGTATAATGGAAAAAAGAACTAGACTTGAGTTAACAAGAACTGGATTCAGGTCCTTCCTCCATCACTGCTTAGTGATGTGACCCAAGTAAGTACCTGCGTCTCTCTGACAGTCAGTTCCATAGAATGATACAGTCAGAGCTTGAAAGCACGTTCAAGGTCATGTAGTCCAATCCCTCATTTTATAGGTGAGAAAACTGAGATGAAACCCCTAGGTCAAAACCATACAGGTAGTCGTCAAGACAGTTGGTTATCTCATATTTTTGAAGCCGATTCTAATCCTGTGAGGTGAGCATTTTAGTTATTCTCCCCCTTTTATAGAGGAGGAATCAAAAGCTTAGAGATGAACTATTGTATCCTTGAGATATAATAGTTAAGTGTCAGAGGCAGGATTTCCATCTAGGTTTTCCTAAATCCAAAGACTTTCCCTCTTCTGTAATGGGGTTATAATAATGCCGTATTTATTCATCTCAGTGGATTGTTGTGGGGAAAGTATTTGTAAACAATAAAGTGAACAGGTATCCTCTGCCTGAAATTTCCTGGTTCTCCAAAAGCATGAATTAGATAAAACAACATTGGAGGGACCAATGAGCTCTGTAGAATGGATATCATAAATGGGAGGGAGCTACATCCTGGGTTTGGCAGGTCCAAATGGTAACTGAGAAAGGCACCAGGAATGGAAGGATAATGGGGGAGAGACAGGTGCATGACACTCTGGGCATTCAGCTACCAGGGGAAGGATGAAATAAATGAAGGAGACAGCCTCATTCTAAGCAGAGCTACAGGATTGAGTGAGGTGACCAAGAACCTTAAGATAGTGGTCAGAGCTGAGGGGAAGACTGAAGTGGAGAAGGAATCTAGGAGGAGGTCAAGGAATTTTGGAGGGTCTTAGACCTGGGGCTGATGTGGAAAGGATGAGTTGAGTGACTCCCAGACCTTATTTGTCTTCAGTTACATAGAGTAAATGTGGGAGGCAGGATTCAAAGCCAGATTTGATTCCACCCATTGTGGAATACTACATCTTCAAGAGAAAATGTCTAAATTAAAGAACTGGAGGGTAGGAGACGTGATTGAGCTGAACAAAGCACTGAATGGGGGTACAGTCAGCTGGCTTTTGGCTTTCAAACTAATACGATTTTGCAATATATTTAAAACATGTTTTATTGGTGTTTTTTTTTTAAATCTCCAATTTCCTATAGAATCTCTCTAGTACTTGATTACAATTTATGAATGATTTTCTTGTTTGGGACAACTTTATGTAGAGAATTGTCTGTCAAAATATGAATTGTCATCTTCATCATTATTTTCTCATTCTCATCTCTTTTGATAGAGATTATGGAAATGGGACAATTTACTATTTGGTGATTATTCTGTTACAGTGGACAATCATTTACTTAGTACTTACTATATATCAGGCACTGTGTTAGTAGTAAAGTTTCAAAACAAAGTAAAAGTCCCTGACTGCAAAGAGATTATACTCTAATCAGGGTTGGTGGTGGGGAGATGTGTCTTTACAGGGTACCCCCAAAGTCAAACTTTAGTAGCCAAGCTATGTTCGGTGATGAATTTGGAAGTACAATCTTGAGACTAGACCAGTGTTTCTGAAAAACTTACCTGGCAGCCACATCCAAATCTTTGGCTCTATGTCAACCAAGAGGGAAGTATGGGAAACCCTCCTAATTTGTCGTTTCATAATTCATGGGTTTTTAATATTTTCTCTTGAGTTCCGCCAACCCATAAAGCTAACTCAGAAGGTTTACAACCTGAATTTTCTGATATGTTTTGTTGATATCTTGTAATTTAGTCCCCAAATGAGGCTTTTTTTGCCTATTATAGGTGTGTTCCCAGTAACTATGTATTTGGGTATTTACTAGAATCTTAAGAATATATCAAAAACAATGCCTGGCACATAGTAGGTGCTTAATAAGAGCTTTTTGACTGTTGAGTAGTGAGATCAATAGGGGTTGTTCTGAACCATTCTATTCAATACTTTCAGTGGTGATAAAATTGAGAAAGTTCTTGCCATAGTTACAGATAACATAAAATGGTGAACATTACAAAAACCTTAGAAACAATAAATAAAATTTGAGGGTTTTGACCAATTAAAAATAAAACGAATAATAACATAATGAGAAAAAAAGATCTGGAATTCACTTGTCTAGTTGTAGAAGTACGCTGAAGCCATCTCACAGAATCTGAAGAGAGCCCCAATTGTTAGTTTCAGGATGAGCATTAACACCATGGAAAGAGGCAAATGCTACAAAACAACTTGATTTATTGTTTTATTGCTAGTCTAGACATAAAAGTAATGGAAAAATCTGAATATTGAAGATTAAACGTAAAAGTATAAATATACATGTAATAGATATATATGTGTATTTTTATATATATTATATATGTATATTGCATATATATATATATATATTGGTGTATATTCCTTTCCCCACCCCACCCCACCCCAGGAGCCTGTTGTTAAATACTGTTTAACATACTTTAAGCTAAGGATGTGATGGTCACTCAGGGATTCTTTGAGATTGGTGAATGATTAAAAGAGAGCCCAAGTTCACACTCAGGGGATTTAAAGAACAGAAGTAGCTGGACATTGTGACTAGAATCCAGATCTATGATTTCCTTTGCTAAAAAATTCCCTCCACCAACGATGCAGATAAGTGCCCACTCTAGCAGTGAGAATCTAAAAGAGTACCTGGGAGGTTAAGGGATTTCCTCAGGATCCCCCATCAGTATGTGTAAGGGCCAGAACTTGAATCAGGTCTTCCTGATTTCAGTGGGTGATGCTCTGCTGCCTAAACAAAAGACAATAACATCAAGAATAACAATTGTTGGAAGTGATTATTGGTGCACATTGAGAGGGCTGATATTCAGGATGATCATTCTAGCTCTCATGAGATCCCATCTGGATTATTGTCTTTAATGTTAGAAAGGGCTTTGATAGATTAGAGATCAGCCAAAGGAAGGTGAACAGAAATCAAGGCCCTGAAGAGCATTTCATGATAGGGTCAATTGAAGAAATCAAGGATATTTAAACTGGGAAAGAGCTGCCTCCCAATCCTTCAAGGTCTGTTATGTGGAAGAAAGGTTAGGCTTATTCTGCTTAACTCAAGGCATCTCTAGGGGAAATATGCTGAAGCTGAAGAAAGGCATACTTTGATCCCATGAAAGAAAAATAAATGGACAACTCGGCAGTGTGGTAAATAGAGTACCTGGTCTCCAGTCAGGAAGACTCATCTTCCTGAGTTCCAATCAGGCGTCAGACACTTACTAGCTGTGTGATCTTGGGCAAGTCACTTAACCCTGTTTACCTCAGTTTCCTCATCTGTAAAATGAGCTGGAGAAAGAAATAGTAAAACATTCCAGTGACTTTGTCAAGAAAACCCCAAATGGGGTCACAAAGAGTTGGACATGACTGAAACAATTAAACAAGGAAATAAATTTCTTAACCATTATAAAGAATGAGCTTCCTTGGTTATAGAAACTTTTCCTTCCCTGTAATATTCAAACTAGTGATGGAAAATGAGGTCAAGTCTTCAAAGGAGATTATGGCTATCTGTACTAGATCAAGATGTCATAAACCACATCATCCTTCAGTATTTTCTTGATTGTGTAATTTTAAATAATTCTCTGACTTTTAAGATTGGTATCATGCAACTACTTATAGCACCTACTTGGATGGAAATTGCTCTTTCAACTCAAGACTCTTGCTGGCAAGTGGGATTCCCAGAACTTGGATGTTTGCCTTCTCAGAGTCCAGGGGAAACCCCGAGGAGTGGGAAAATGTCTTCTCTAACACTATAGTCCAGTGATTCCCATTTGGTGGTTTGTGAAGCCCTTGGAGCTCCTCAGTAAGGATCCAAAAGGTTCACTCTAAAAATTCTTTAATGGCACCGAAAGTTATAAATGTTTTTTCACAATATATTTTCCCTCTGTAGCCACAAAGATGTTTGAAACACAGGTTTGTTTCTGCAGCAATCTGAAACTACCATGTTTATGCCCACAATGATTCCAATGTTTTAATTGTGCTCATATCAATGATTGCTTCTGACTAAGCCAACATATTTTTGCAACTAGTTCCTCAACCTGTAATCAATGGTTCCAAACCATCGCAGGAGTCCAAAATTTGAACCAAATTCATCAGATGCGTGAGCTTCCCTTCATCTGTGTTTTGTACATAGCACCAGAGTAGCTCCCTTGTCCCCTGTTATACTATAATCATGACTTATCGGCTACATAATCACATGATTGAGATGTGTTGAGATTGTTCTTGCAGTACAAATATCAGGCTGTTTGAAAACCAGGACTCCTAGCACACATGTTTGAAGCCATCTTGAAACCATCAGGGACCATCACAAACACTGTGCGGAAACAAACATAATATGGCTTCTTGTTGCAAGATCAAGGCTATTTTCAGATTTAAACATCCTCCGCTTATGTTACTATTTGTCAGATTTCCAAGTAATTGGTTGGCAAAACTTGTCATCTGTTCCATAGAGTTTCTGTGAGAGGATAGCCAGTGTACCAGTGGTCAAAGAGAAGAAAGTCACATCTGAAGGCATTCTTTTCTTACAAAGTTTAGTTCAAACATAAACAATGTTAAAAAGGAAGCAATATATGCATTTGAACTTTAAGTACATTTATCACTTGGTATAGAGCTTGTCATTAGCCAATAGAAAAGTAAATATTTTCAATTGTAACTAGCTATTTATTTTCATCAATTGGAGAGGTAATTAAAATTTTTCAATGAATTTTAATCTCTAAGCAAGAGAGTGTGTAACATTTCCTTACCATTTGGGAGTGAGCATTTTTACTTTGTCCTTATTTTAAATCAAAATACATAAATAAACTGAAATCTGGAACTAGATGTAAGACTTTTTGCCTGGTATTGAGCCAAATATTACAAATCTTTGTTCAAATAAAAAAAAAATACAACATCAGAAATAAGTTTATATGAGATTATTAGATTAGAATGACCATCTTTGAAGTTGAAATTCCTACTCTATTTTATTTTACAGATGAGGAAACTGAGGCAAACAGAGTTAAGTGATTTGCCCAGAGTCACATAGATAGTAAGTATCTGAAGCTAGATTTCAACTCGGGAAGATGAGTCTTCAGGTCCCGTACTCTATTCACTGAGCCACCTAGCTGGTCAACTAAAACAAGTCCTGGGAATAAAATAAAGACAAAAATTCAATCCCTATCCTAAAAATGCTCCCATTCTAATGGAGAAGAGAACATGTGAATAACTATACATCTATAAGATATATACATGGTTAAAAAGTACATAATCTTGGAGAGAAGGAACTACTAGCAAAGAAAGGAGAAGAAAGAAAGGGCTCTTGAAGAGGGGGAAGGACATCTTTCAGAGATGTTGCTAGAATGCTAGTGATAAAATCCATATGCTTTGACTTTTGGGGGTTTACAAGATCCTCATCCAGACAAGGGGTGAGGGAAGATGCTAGGACTGAGCCAGAAGTTGAGCCTTCTCTCCCTTTCCCCAAATGGTTCCTTCAGAAGTGTATGGCTTTCTCTCCTCTCCTGCTAGATGTTTAACTCCTTTGCTCCTAAATGGATTTGCTATTTTACAAATGAATGAGTTTTTTAACCAATCTGAACAGACTTCCTGCACACTCAGGTGAAATGCCTTTTGATTAACTGATGGATGACCAGAAGACACACTTCTGATTGATTTATTAAATGAGATGCATTCTCACCTGATAAATGTAAAAGGGCTGGCTAAGTCAGGTGGGGTGACTGTGACATTTACTGCCACCTACTATTCATATCATAAAGGATGGTACCTGTTGTATATGTACTGTATATATCAGTATGTACTGACATAGATAGGTGGGGGAAAAATGTGGGGTTTGGGCTCCTGAGGACCTGGGTTCAAATCTCAGCTTGGCCATTTGCTCCTTATGTGAACCTGAGCTGCAGAGAGTAATGAGACTGGTCTTATTCTCCTAAAACAAGGTTGGCTGTATTCCTTCTTCAGAGTTCTAGGGACATCTCTTCCCATTTCTCAGGAGTTTCTTTAATATTATCAGATAGAGCTTTCATTATGACATGATTATGGAGAAAGTGGACTCAGATTTAGCCCTATTTTACATAGAATTCACCCCACCAAATCCACTTCCACACATGGTCTAGACCATAGATAGACCTGTTTGCATCTCTGCTCTTGCTGGAGTGGACCAGGTGGTTCTCTCATTATTTGAGCCCTCATTTTCTAGCTTCTGGCAAATCTTGGTATGGGCTATAACAGCCAGAATTCTGATGGCTCACTTCCTGACCTTTCAAAAGCTCACAAAGTCACTCATTTCCAATTACTTTTACCTAAAAGCAGGAAAAATAGACAAAAGAAATAAAAAGACCATACATCCATAGCCCCGTTACCTCCCAAGGGATCAATAAGGTTTTGAACCTTCTGTCCCCACAAAGGGTTTAGTCTTAGCTTTATCACTTGAACATAGATAGCCAGACAGGGATGAGGAGCACTTTTTGACTTGACCAATGGGTGACTTTGAATTCCCCCGTTCCAGCCATCTGCCAATCAACAGCCTTGCAGTGTACCTGTTTGTGCTCCAGTTGGTGAGCAGCTCAATTCTATCTCATGTCACCATATTTTCCAGAAACAAGTTCCACCCAATTTTTCCAGGTAGAGATTGCATCAGTTGAGGATGGTGTACATGCTCACCAACCGTATTTCCTTTACATATGTAAAAAGAACATCCTCCAATGTCTAACTATAGGATTCACATTCGTTCAATGTGATAATTACAATGAATTGTTTCTTCATCCATAAAATGAAAGGATTGACCTAAATGACTCTTGAATTTATTCCTAGTATTTGATGTATGATTCTAGAAATATAAAACTGACAGGGAAAATAGTCCAAATTTTTATATGAATTTATTTATGTAAAAATCTCCAGAGTAATAAAATTCCATATAATTTTAAGGAATTCACTTTGTTCTGATTTTTCTTTTCCAACATGACTAATATGGAAATGTGTTTAGGATGATTATACAGGTATAAGCTATATCAGATTGCTTGCTGTCTGGGTAGGAGGGAGGGAAGAGGGGAAGGAGAAATAAATTGGAACTCAAAATCTTACAAAAATGCATGTTGAAAACTATCTTTTGTGTAATTGGAAAAATAAAATGCTATTGAAATTAAAAAAAATTTAGGGATTCTCTCCCTCCCCCTTTTCTTTTCTCTTTCCATCTCCCTCTCTTCTCTTTTTCTCATTTCTCTCTGTCTGTCTTTGTGTGTCACTCTATCTCTGTCTCTCTGTCTATCTCTCTCTTTCTCTCCCCTTCCCATTCTATTGTTTAGCCCTGTGTTAACATTTAATTACAATACCTTCATTTCACTCCTGCTATCACAGTTGTTCAATTTAGAGAGAATTTGGAGATACTGTGAATCTTTGCTTCTGGCTCAGGGCATCAAATTTCTACCAAGTCAGGATCTGGCCTTGGCAATTTCCCAAATCGACTTTCTACCCAGAAAGGAGATGAGAGGTGGCAACAGCTACAAACAGCAGGCACACAGGCTGCCCAAAGCAGGTGGAAATTCAATCTGCAGATTTGTGTTAAGAGAGTTGGGCTGTGCCAAATGTCTAAGTGCCCATTCCCTTGTATTTAAAATCGCACACAAGATGCCAAC
Source organism: Myrmecobius fasciatus (assembly GCA_023553655.1). Classification (NCBI taxonomy): domain Eukaryota; kingdom Metazoa; phylum Chordata; class Mammalia; order Dasyuromorphia; family Myrmecobiidae; genus Myrmecobius; species Myrmecobius fasciatus. The sequence continues at coordinate 17,245 of JAJPUD010001684.1, read as the reverse complement.
GTGGAATTATTAGTGTCAAATTAGTAGCTCTCAGAGAACCTACCCTTATTTCAACATTTCTCTTCATAAGGAAATTTTCTGTTTCTTTATTAAAATGGTGCTGGGATAGACCAGTTGATTGAATAATAAAAGAGAAATAAGATAGGATTAAGGGGAATGATCTCTTTTTTTATTTTTTTATTTTATTTTTTATTTATTTTCTATTTTTTACGAGGATCCCCTTTTTTAGCAGTGGGGGTCTATAAAATCTGAATAATTCTGGAAAAAAACACACATAATTTCTGATTTCTAAGCAAACACCCTTCCTGCTGAGCTGGAGAAAAATGCTCAAAGATGAAGAAATAGAAGGGGCTACTTTGAATTTTGTAGGGGAAAAAACAGCTTCATAGACTATTACTCTTATGTCTGCAAGATGTAAGATGATTCAATGGACAGGAGCTAGCCAGGAAAAGTCAGGTGCCAGTTGGAACTTTGAAACAGACTGCTTTTGTGAACCTGCATGAATCATCACCTCTCAATGCTCTAAGTTGTGTGGGGAAGGCACTGACCTGCATTAGTAGAGGGAATCTTCTCAGGTAGGATATGAAGGAAGTTATTTTCTACTTTACAGAATCCCCCTTTTTCTCCTTTCCTATTTTCCTGCTTTAGGACAAAGGTAAAACACTGGGTTGGATAACAAATTGTAGTTTTAGAGCTGACAAGATGTTGCGAGTCATTTTATTGAACAGATGAGGAAACTGGGACCCACAGAGGTTATATAATGTGTTCATGATCAAATGTACATCTGGTAAATGGCAGATCCAGGATTTGAACTCAAGTCAATGGCCAGCTTCAGGAATCTTACTGCTTCCCATTGCTTCTCTGTCTGAAATGAGATGAACATGATTCGAAGGTGAATAAGGTTGGAAACTGGACAAATTGGTGTTATCTATTTTTCTAGCCAGGATTAAAATTATGCCAATTGGAAGTCATCTTGCATTCACAGAGTGGTAAAACTTAGTATTCTTCCTGATTCACTTGAAATTTGAAAAAAAAACGTACCCCTGGTTTCTTAATCAGAAACATGGCTTCACAAATGGTCAGTTTTGAACCCATTTCCTCAAAGATGGTAGATTAATAAATGCTTGGACACAACTACTTTTTTTGTTTTTCATAGATGAGTAGCGAAATATACCATGTGAGCAGAAGGAGGGCACAAATTTAGGAAAATTGCTTTAAGCCAGTAAAAACCTTAACTATTTTAAAATTTCATAATAGCAAAGATTTATGTATGTATATACATAAATATGTATGTATAATAAATATGTATGTACATAATATATGTGTATATACATATACATAAATGTGCATGTATATATGATAATGTATTTCTGGAGTAATAAAATCAATGTATTAAATTAAAGAAAACCATCCAACTGCATCTTCTGCAACTCTTTTCCTGGTCCTTTTCTTCTATTTTCACCCAGACTGTTGGGAAATGAGTGGGGCAGATGATGTTACCCAAGTGAAAGAAAAGCTAATGGTAACTAGGTTCTCAAATTACCAGAGGTTAGCAGAGAACTCTTTAATATGACAGTTAATAGAAGTCAGTGATGCAATTAGTTCAGGAGAAGATCTTGTTACATCCCACTAGTTAGTTATATTTAGATAGACCAGATGGATAGGTATGAGTGAGCCAGATTGACAGATCCCACGGATAGATTCAATAGAGTCACGAACAGGGGCAAAATGGACTTAATAAATCAGAAAACAAAAGACACTGGGACCCAATCAGTTATAGAGATTGAAGCATGTGGACCTGAATTTAAAAAAAGTCTTCAGATTCATTTTATAGTTTCATACTATTTTGTGTAATCAGTTCTCATAGGCAATAGTGATCAAATATCAGATTTCATGGTGTTCATCTGGGGTGCCAAAAAATTTTTAAATAAAAAGTTTATGTATCCTGGGGGGAGAAAGGATCCAAAATGTAATAGTGTGGAAATAAAATTAATTTGGAGCCAGCACAACCACATTCATGCCCCACCCATGAGGCTTTCTATGTAATTCTGACAGGCAATTTACCATTTGGAAACCTTGGTTTCCTCTTTTGTAAAATTCAGGAGTTAGGTTCAATGGTCCCTAAATTCCTCTGAAGCTATAAACTTGTGATCCAATAATCTCTTCATTGATTGATCAAGCTCGTGCTTTGCAATTCCTGTTTCCATCTATAAATACAAAGTAAGCTCTACCTTCAACCTGCAGCTATACCTGACAGGTTCCCTGGTGTATGAAATGGCCAATAAGGAAAACTCAGGGATATCCTTTTCCACTATCTCCATGAATAAACAAATCACTTGAATTATACAATCTCAGAATTTCTGAGGTTAAAGGACTCTTTGGTGACCATCCAATTTAATTGGAAGGAAAAATCCGTTGCTTACTGACTGAGTGAGGCAGCCCATTCTGCTCTTGAATGGCTCTAGCTATTAGGAAATCTTTCCTTTCACCAGACCCAGATATGAATATCTGCCACCATCACTCACTCCCCACCTCCACCCTCCATTGCATTGCTCTGGCTCTGTCCTCTGGGGCCAAATAGAACAAAGCTAATCGCTCTTCCACATGACAGCCCTTCAAGTATTTGAAACAGCTATCATGTCCCCCTTGAGCCCAAGATTACATTAGCTACTTTGGCTAATGTAATATCACACTGAGGATTCATTGATCTGCAGTGCAATAAACTCCCCAGATTTTCTCCAACAAACTGCCATAGAACCATACCTCCATCATCTTACACTTGTTTAGTCGATGTTTTGGATGGTGGACGACAGCTATCATGTTCATCTGAAATCAACTCTTCTCCAGTTTTATTAGCCATTTTTCCCTATCCTACCTTCTACTGTCCAGCCAAACTGGCCTTCTTCCTGTTCCTCCCACACGACACCATGTCTGTTGTCTCCATGCCTTCATACTGCACTCCCTCTTCCCTCTTCCTCTTTGGTTTCCTTCTATTTCTTTCCAAACCACTACTTTATATATATTTACACACATATATGTATGTATATATTTACACACATACACACACACACACACACATATATATATATAATTTTCCCTGGTCCTTCTTTGCTAGTCTGGTTTCCTTCTTCAAATTTACTTTATATATTTTTGTGCATATGGAAGCTCCTTGAGGGCAGAGACTTTTTTCACTTTTATATTTATGACCCCAGCACCTGGTTCAATGCTTGTACATAGTAGGTGCATTATAAATGCTTGTTGATTGCTCCATTAAACATCCCCTGTTCCTTCAAATGGCAAGAACTCAAGGCCTTTTCCTATCCCAGGGACTGTTCTACGGATCTTCTCCAGCTTATTATGGAATTGGACACAAGGCTCCAGATGGGGTCTGACCCAGGGCAGAGTACAGAGGAATAATGACCTACTTATTCCCAGAAGCTCTGCCTCTTTGAACATGGCTCAATAAGAACTAGGCTGCCTAACAGCACAAGTTTTCAAGGCTAATGGTCAGCTCAAAAGTGTGTTAGAACTTGAGGGGCAAATTAGAAACCTCAAATAGTCACCATGGCTCTCCTCCATGGTCACCCATCTCTGCAGAGAAAGAAACGGATGGGATAATGGACTGAGTCAACGGGAGTGGAAAGTTACAGGCAAGCAGGTTTTCTTCCAGCACAAGGGTAATATGTTTGAAGAGGTAATTATGCAGTCATGTGATTGATGTTTAGCAAATGTAAACTTCACTGGATCCAGGTGTGATCTCAACACCTGATTGATCAGGGTGTTTCTCCAGTGGTGTAGACTCTAATCTATGTGGGACTAGTGGTTAACAAATAGATTGAACCCTCAAATATCCTTCAAAAGAATCACCTTGAGACAGTGTTCACTCATCCCAATGGTACTGTTACTGTTCCAAACACTTTGGGACTTTCTTTAGAATTGCCTTCAGAGCCAATTTACGAAATGTGGCTCTGCCCCTTTCCCTCTCTCTTATATCACTATCTCTTTCTGTCTCTGTCTACCCCTTTGTGTCTATGACTCTTAAACTAAAAATGGTATTATTCAGCTTTACCACTCTATTAATCAAACTCTAGATGACTTTTTTCTTCTTTCTAATAACCAAATTCATACTCACAAAACAGATTTGCCACCATTTGGGGATACTTAAAATAATTCATCAGTTTCTGAAAGCAGTTCCAATGGAGATCATAGACCAAGAGCTGGAAGAATAACCAGAGGCCAACTGGCCCTCACTTTACAGCCCGGGAAACTGAGTCTCATAGAATCACTTTAAGTGGCTTGCCCAAGGCAACAGTAATCATTGAAGATAGATCTTGAACTCTGGTATTCTGGTTCTGAAGGCAGTATTGTTTTTACTGTCCTACACTACTTCCTTTCTATTAAAAGATATTTGGAGCAGAAGTACTGTTAGAAGTAACTGGACTCCAAGGCTGTCTTTGCCAAAGGTGGCACTTAGGTTAATGGACAAATTCAAGAACCCATTTTACAAAATCTTGTTTTTTCCTCTTCACCCATCTTATTTACTCTGCTCTAAATAGAGGCAACATAGTATGGAGGAAAGAGAATTGGACAATACTTCCAAAGGGTGAGCTGACATGCCCCATTCCAGAACTGACTGTGTGCCCTTCCCTCCTCTAAGATCCTTCATCTGTAAAATGGACACAATTATGCCTGCCCTGCCACAGATTTGTTGTAACAATTAACATAAAAGATGGCAGTAGAATGATGTAGGGGAAGGCTGTTATTAGAAAGTCATGTAGCCATAAATAATGGCAAGAGACATGATGTGCTTATATCTCAAATGTGTGCATGGTTATGGTGAAGTTTAAATGGTGTCCCCAAAAGTCTTAATTGTGGTACTAAGACTCTGGGGACACTGCATATATCATCATATATTCTCATTTAATTCTTTTTTTTTCCTGAGGCAATTGGGGTTAAGTGACTTGCCCAGGGTCACACAGACAGAAGTGTTAAGTGTCTGAGATCAGATTTAAACTCAGATCCTCCTGACTTCAGGGCTGGTGCTCTATCCACTACACCACCTAACTGCCCCATATTCTCATTTAATTCAATGTGAGTTTATTATGTGAAGGCAGAAGGGTAGAATAGAAAACTCGACTTTGAGATGGCAGAAACTTGGGTTCAAATCCCAACTCCAACACCTGATATGCCCATAGACAAAGGGTGCCGTATTTGGAGTTGGGAGAGCTTCAGTTCGGAGAGTTGGTCTGCCACTGACTTAAGTGACTTAGGGCAAGTCAACTGTCCTTTCTGAGAGTAGATTGTTCTGCTCCAAAATGAGAGGGTTAGATTAGAGGCCCTTTTATGCTCAGCTCTGAATGTACAATACTATAAATATCTCAGAACTTGAGTTTCCTTCTATGTAAACATGGAGCAAAAAAAAAAAAAACTGCCCTGACTTCAAAGGGGTGCCTGGAGAATTAAGTGAGATGAATGAATGAAACAGCATTTATGAAGTATTTAGCATGTGCAAACACTATGTGCCTGAGAGATAAACACAAAAGTAAAGGCAATCCTTGCCCTCGAGGAGCTTGCATTCTTTTTATTTTTCCAAATACATTTAAAGACAATTTTTGACATTCACCTTTGCAAAACCTGTATTCCAAATTTTTTCTCCTCCCCCCTCCCCTAGAAAGCAAGTAATCCAATATAAATATAAGCAATTCTTCTAAACATATTTCTAAATTTCTCATGTTGTGCAAGAAAAATCAGATCAAAAGAAAAAAAATAAACAACAAAAAGGTAAAAATACTATGCTTTGATCCACATTCAGTCTCTGTAGATCGCTCTCTGTATGTGGGTGACTTTTTCTTTCACAAGTCTATTGGAATTGCCTTAAATCACCTCACTGTTGAAAGAGTCATGTCCATCAGAATTGATCATCATATAATCTTCTTGTTGTTGTATACAATGATCTCCTGGTTCTGCTCATTTCACTTAGCATCAATTCATATAAGTCTCTTCAGGACTTTCTGAAATCATCATGCTGATCATTTCTTATAGAACAATAATATTCCATTACATTCATATACTATAACTTATTCAGTCATTTCCCAGCCAATGGACATCCACTCAATTTCCTGTAAGGAGTTTATATTCTAATGACATTGTAGGTTAAGAGTTAGAAGGAACTTTTACAGATGAGGAAATCTGAACTCAGTAAAGTTAAGTGATTTTCTACAGAATTCTTCTTCTTATTACCCTATTATTTTCCATATATGAATTTCTGATTTCCTATAGTAATGGAAGAAAAAGATTGCTTGACATCTTGAGAAAGGTAGGGAGTGGAGAGGACTTTCTGAATACAGAGAAGCGATTATGGAAGTATGTTTGGAGAAATGAACAAATGGAAAAAATTAAATCATAAACCAGCACCTAAACTTCATCACTGTTCTTGAGTATGTAAGCAAGAATGCTGAGAAACCCAATAAACAGGCTAATATTTATGAGCTAGTACATTCTCATTGTTCTTGAATGTTGGCTTTGTTAAAATTGGGATTCTATTTTTTCCAGAATACCATATGCTCAATATGTTTGAACTGTCACATTTGGGTCACGTGGTGGTGGGAGATGAAAAGTCAGTCTAAGAGGAAGGGCAATAAGTTTCAATGTTAGTTTACAGAGTACAAATTGATTGCTTATATATGACTACATTCAGCCAGAGATGGGGGAAAGAGCCATATTGTATATTGTAGTTTATCACCTGTCTGTCTCCATGGAGTTTCACACATCATTAAATTGCCCTGAGTGGTTCCAGTTCTTTTCCATTCCATCCCCACATATTTATCCAAGATATCTATATTATCTTAGCAGAAATAAAGCATTTTGCAAATCTGGATTTCTTCTCATTTCTACAGCCAAATAAACATGGCTTTTTGGAAGCAGAGAGTCCTGCTTTGTTGGATTTCATTGTCTCTTTGGAACAGATACATTCTTCAGGAATTCCACTCATAAATGATACTCTTCTCTCCCCACCCCATGTCAGCAGAGATTCAGGCCAACAACAGAACATAATGGAGAGAGGGGTTCTGATGGCTTTATTCCAATTCTAGCTTGGCACTGAATAAAATACCAGTGAAGCTAAGGACACACTACTTATTTTTTCATCTTTATAAAATTTTTAAAAAAATAGCTATTTAAAAATTTTAGACTCTTGGGCTTCAATTTTCCACCACCAACTGCCTATTCAACATCTCTATTCAGATGTTCCTTCCATAAGCATCCCAAACTGTCTTTATCTAGCCCATTATCTAGCACAGTTGTGTTACAAGGAAGTTGCTTAATAAATGCCCACTGATTTCAAGGAAAAAAACTATGTTGTTGTGTTTTCCTAAACACTGTGTTTAATACAATTCCTTGCACAGAATGAGAATCTGCAAATGCTTGTGGAATAGAATTTCATTATTAGGTTCCTTGAATATAACATTTTTTCAACTCTGAAAGTATTTAGGACAGTAAGGTAAAGGGCAGTATTTTATATATATATATATATACACATATATATATGCTTGTCAATAATAACTAGAAAGACATTAAATGATCCACTCATAATGTATTATTTCATAATTAGTACTAGAAATATATATATACATATCTATATACATATATTTGGAAGTTATTTCCTAGGATCATAGATGTGAAGCTGGACAATACGCTAAAAATCAATGATTTTAATTCCTTTCATTTTATAAGTGAGGAAAGTAAGACCTAGAGATGTTAAGTGAATTCCCCTCGCACAGCTAGTTCAAACCTCTCTAGGCTGGAGTTTGAACTCAAGTTTTTCTGATGCCAGGTTCAACCCTTGATTTACTATAATGTATTTCCTCTTCCTTGTAAAATTTGTGTATTTTAGGAAGATAAATTTTCCTCTGATGAGTGCTTTGGCACTCCTAGAATTTTTATTTTGTCTTTCATTTGCATAGCTATTAAATGTTTTTATTATTTGTTCTTTGATACATTATTTAGGATAACATCATTACATCAACATGTAGGTCTTTATCTTTTGCTTTTTCTCCTTAAATTAACTACTATTTTATTGTGCTATGGTTTGTAAAGGGTATGGTTTGCATTTCTGCTTTTCTTTATTTATTTTACATTTATTTACAATTTCTTTGTTCTTTAACATCATGCTATTTTTTTAAAGTACCAGAGGTACTGATCTATGTGTATATTCTCTAGTGATCCCATTCAGAAGGCTTCACTTTTTTAGCTCTAACTCTTCAGTTGTTTGTTCAGTTTGATATGTTCCTCTTTTGGTTGTCTTTCTTCTAGATTTGTCTAGCCCCAAGAGGAGAATATTAAAATTTTCTGCTATTATTATCTTATTATACATGTCTTTGGGCAATTCAAAATTTCTTTACAAATTTAGATGCTGTGAGTTATTTTAATTTATATTTTAATTAGGTCTTTGTTTTTTGATTCAGAAATTCTGGACAATTTTCTTATATTATGGCATTATAAATAATTATGAAAATGAAACCACTGGAGAAGAAATTAAAACTATATATCCAAATAAATATAGCTTCCCAAATCAATAATAATAGCTAGATTTTGTATATTGTTTTAGTTTTGCAAGATGCTTTACATTTTAAGGGTTTTTTGAATTGATATATTCTGGTGATGCTTAGGTTGTCTCTATTCATTCTCTTCAATATTAATTGTGAATTATGAAGATCACTTTAAAATATTGTTGCTTTTTGCTTCTTTCCCAAATTTTCTTCCATTTTGATAGTTAAAAAATATTCTAACTATGTTCCTTTTTATTCTCATTTCTTTGGAGGAATTATTCATGGATTTATTTTTTTCCTATTCCATTGAGGTTTTTTTTTAAATTTCAACTTTGAGGCAGCTAGGCAGCAGAATGGATAGAATGATGGCCTTGGAATTAGAAATACCTGAGTTCAAATTCTACCTCAGATACTTACTGTATGAGTGACCATGGATAAGTCAGTTTTTCTCTCTCAGTATTAGTTCCTTCATTCATAACATGGAAATAACACTTAGCTTATAAAATTATTGTGAAGTTTAAATGAAGTAACATATACAAAATACCTTGGAAACTTTAAAACATTATATAAAATCTAGCTATTATTATTGGTTTGAGAGACTTTATATTCAGATATCTATCTCTAAATTTTTTCTGTGCATTTTATTTTTCTCCTAACCATTCTGAAACTTCTTATTGTTGTTCCATACTATTTTGGCATTGCACAGGACATTGTATTTCATAATTCTTCACTTTCCTTTGTATTATCGTCTTTAAATCTTTTTGAAGGTTTAATACTCTTCTTTTTAGTTTTAGAATCTATTCTGTTGATTTATTTTGGGGGCTCTGAATTGTTACTGAATTTTCTTTCTCTTAAAATCTTTCCATGAGAGTTATTTCCCAGGATGATGGCTGCAGATAATGGGCTGGAAACAATGTTATTTCAAGAGCTCTTGGTTTCAGGGTCTTGGGATATATCCATCAGGATCTAAGAGAATATGGTAGCCAAAGTAGTAGTGGTGGTTTGATTTACTTGGCACATGCTATTGCCTATTTCTCCCTTGATTTTCTCCTTTATTACTGTAACAGTAACCTAATTGAGTTTTCTGACTTTATCTCTATTCATTTCAGTTCATCTTATTCACTGTTGCTAAAGTGATTTTCCATAAGTGCAGATCTGACCCTTCTCAATCAAATCCATTGGTTCCCTATTTCCTTTTAGTATAATAAATTTTGTTTAGTTTTTAAAGCCTTACACAATCTGTTCCCAAGCTATCTTTCCTCCATCTCCATCTTCAATGTGCATTGCTCCTCTTCTTACAATCTTTGATCTGTCATTCTCTCTGTTAATCATACATAGCACTCCCCTCAGAGATCTGTGCCTTTGCACTAGTTATTCCCTATGCTTGAAATGTTGTCCCTCATATCTTTGCCTTAGAACAACCCAAACTTCCTTCAAGACACACTCAGACCCTATCTTCTATATAAAGTCTTCCCTCATCCTCTGACTATATAGGCTCCATTTTCCAAACTAAGTTATATCCAAAATATAGGTTACTTTGCATTTATTTTTATTTATTCACTTTATATCTACTCTCTCTTGTTAGATACACATATAATTGTGAATGTATATATATATATATATATATATGTGGACATATTTGTTGTCTTTCTAATTAGAATGCAAACTCCTTATGAGTGAGATTTTTTTTCATTATTTTTAGTTATATTCATATCTCCAGAACTTAACACAGTGTGTGACATACTGTCTGACTTTTTAAGTGCTTGTTTGTAAATTAATTGATTGAGTTAGCCTGGAAAGACCTGAATTTCCCATGTGAAAGGCCCCAGTCCACCACAAAATTCCATGAATGAAATAACCCCACTGGGAGAAATCCTTGATGCTGACATTGTGGTTCAGATTTCTCCTCATTTACTTTTCTGGTTTTAATCTCTGAACTTTAACCTGTCTTTCTTTTTCAATTTACTTGATTTGAACTCTTTTTGTGACCATACCTCAAAACTAACTTGCTAACTTAGTTAATTAGCTTAACTCCCTGTGACCAGACCTTTGGCTTCTTCCTGCCCAATGGTTTTGGTTTGGTTCTTTACCAGTTTCTTCAGTCACACCTGATTTAGCTCTGCTACCCCTTTTCCCCACCTTCACTGGAGCCTACTAGAGTCAGTCTTTTGCTGAACTTCTGGCTGACTCAGTCTTTCACCACAAGATTTTAAAAAGGCAATATTTTCTAGTTTTGGGTAGAGAATGCAATTCTCAGAACCTCTGCGACCCAACTGCAGTTAGTTTTTTATACTCACAATGTAGCAAGATATAGTGGACATAAGGTGAGCCTTTGAGATGGTACAACATGGATCGAAAGACTATTTCTGATACATATTAGCTATATTACCTAGGACAAGTCACTTAACTTTTCTCTCAGTACCTTAGATAACTCTTTAGGATAAAAAAATACAAATTATGGATTAGCCTTGTTGAAGTTTACATACTCAGAATTTCTCAGATTAGTGAAGTCAGAGACCAAGACTTCTCTCTCCTCCCTCAAAAAGTATCAGCTAATTTTAATGTTGTTGGCATTTGTCCATGGTACAGTTTAAGATACTGGGGATATAGCCAGTTCTCTTTTTAAGGAGGGGGTGTGTGATGAGGCAGAAAGCTCTAAATGAGGACTGTGGATATGGGTTCAATCCCTGCTTCTGTGTCTTGGCAATTGTCTATCTGTGCTAGTGGTACAGTGAAAATAGCACAGGATGTGAAGTTGGAGTAATCTTGTAAAACCAAATCACTTCACTTATTTGGGCCTCAGTTTCCTTATTCATGAAACTAAGAATTTGACTAGATAAGCATTAAAATCCTCTCCAGATCTTAATCTTATGATTTTATCACCTTAAATTACTGTTTCTTGAGGCTTCAGTTTCTGTATGTGAAAAATGAAATGTTTGGGATAGATGTTACAGATGAAGGAAGTAAAGTTTATTGGGGTCTAGTGACATGGACCTGGTATCATGGCTTGTAAGTGTTAAGAAAAAGATTTGAGTTTAGGCTTTTGAATGGTGTCCAAATCTAAAACTCATTCAACTCTGCTATATCACTCACATGTTTATTGAAAGCCAACTGCATGCTGACCACCATGCTAGAACTAAAGATAGTCCAAAATATGAGACACTATTGCTATTTGAAGGAACTAAAACATATGTTAAGAAAACAAGATGAAAGCACCTCAACATTAATAGATCCTACTAATGGAGTCTTTTCCTTCTCTCCTTCAGCACATTGGATAGCTCCTCAACAGAGGATTTATGGATGGCTAGGAGTAGAATGGTACAGGTTTTGATCTACTTGATAGCAAAGTCCCTCATCCAGAAGGTCATGGATCCATTCAATACTCTAAGGATTACAAAACCTCCTTTTTCTCACAACAACTTGTTAGATAGTTCATACAAATTATATTTTCCCATACAACCAATGAATTAGCTTAAGGGAAAGAAATTAAAATACTTGTCCAGAATTACATATATCAAAGACTGGAATACATCAATGGACTCCAGGACCAGTGCTCATTATACTACACCTTGTCATTCAGTCATTTTTTAATTGTATCTAACTCTTTGTGACCTCATTTCAGTTTTCTTGGCAAAAATACAAGAATGATTTGCTATTTCTTTCTCCAACTCATTTGATAGATGAGGAAAATGGGGCAAACAGATTTAAATGACTTGCCCAGAATCACACAATTAGTAGGTGTCAGATTTGAACTCAGAGAGGTGAGTCTTCCTGATTACGGCCTAGCATTCTATCCTCTGTGTCTGCTAGCTGCCCCTTATATTATATCAAAATAACCAAATATAAGGCAATGAGAGCACAGGGATGAGGATAAAGTGGTACATTTGGAGGCAGAAAAACCTAGGTTTGGATTTTGTTTTATACACTTGTAGGCTGTGTGACCATTATGGTTAGGGAATTTAGCTTTCCTGAATCTGTTTTCTTCTCTGCAACAATACACAACCTCACTTTGAGGCTCAAATTAAATAATTTAGACAAAACACTTTGTTATCCTTAAAATGTTACTAATACTTACTACTCATAGGAGTTGGAGCCAGCTAAGTGACATAATGAATAGAGTGCTAGACCTGGAATAAAGAGGTCTTAGTTTAAAATCTGGTCTGAGATATTTTACTAACTTTGAGCAAGTCACTTACCAATTATCTGCCTCAGTTTCCTCATCTGTAAAATGAGGATAATAATAATACCCATCTCCCAGGGTTATTGTATAGATAAACTAAGATAATTGTACAATGTTTTATAGAACTTAAAGCACCATATAAATGCTAGGTAGTAGGTGTAGTATCAGAAGTAGTAGTAGTAGTTGTTGTAGTAGTAAAAGTAGAAGAAAAATAGTAGTAGTAGTAGTAGTAGTAGTAGTAGTAGTAGCAGAAATAGTAGGAAGAGGAGAAAGGAGAGAAGGAGGAGAAAAGAGAAAGAAGAGGAAACAAGATTAAGAAGAAGAGGAGAAAAGATTGATTTTATTGCAGGCTGGAATTGACAGTACAGGACAATCTCATGAACAGTTCTTCTCTGATTGCATCACTTCCCTTGTCCTTCCTCTCACAGTCACCACCATGGCACAGGCCCATATCACTGCTTATTTGGATCATTGCAGCTTCTAATCTCTCTTTTGCAATCCATCTTCCATACTGGAGATTAATCGATCAATTAATGAAAGAAACAAAACTTTCTTTCTAAAGCAAAAATCCAATCATGTTGATTCCTTGCTCAATAACCTTCCTAGGCTTCCCATTGCCTGTAGAACAAAATATAACTCCCTCAGCTTGGCATTAAGAGCCCTTCCTGATCAGACTGCACAATTTTTGCCTTAGTGCTTTCTGGGTCATGGCCAAACCCATCTATTTTCCATTCCCTACAGTCAGCACTCCATGTGCACATCTGTACCTTAGTCAAGCTACCTCTCCTTCTGCGAGGGCATGCTACCTTCCCCTCTGCCTCTTAGAATCCCTAGCTTCCGGGGCAGCTAGGTGGTGCAGTGGTTAGAGCACCAGCCCTGAAGTCAGGAGGACCTGAGTTCAAACCTGGTCTCAGACACTTAACATTTCTATTTCCTAGCTGTGTGACCCTGGGCAAGTCACTTAACCCCAATTGCCTCAGCAAAAAGCCAAAAAAAAAAAAAAAAAGAATCCCTAGCTTCCTACAAGATCATTTGCCTTCTCTACAGGAAACCATTCTGATTCTGCAAGTCGTTAGACTTATTCTTTCTCAAATGATCATGTATGTATATATATATATATATACATATATATATATATATATATATACACACACATATACCTATCTATTCCTTTGTTGTATTCCTCCCAATTTAGGTAACTCAATGGATAGACCATTGAGTCTCAAGTTAGAAACATTTGAGTTCAAATCTGGCTTCAGACACTAACTGTGTGATCCTAGGCAAGTCACTTAACCTTTATTTACCTGAATCCACTGAGGAGAAAATGACAAATCAATTCTGTGTCTTTGGCAAGAAAACTTCATGGCCAGTATGGCCCATGGCATCATAAAGAATCTGACATGATTGAATGGCATTAACAAATCCCTTCCCAGTAGAATGTAAACTCCTTGAAGACAGGAACTATTTATCATCTTGTCTTTGCAGCCCCTGGGACCTAGTTCAGGACCTTATAGTTAGTGGTTGTTAATAACACTTACTTTTTTGTTGTTATTCAGCCACATATGACTCTTGGTGATCTCATTTGGGTTTTTCTTGGCAAAGATACTCAAGTGGTTTTCCATTTCATCTTCCAGCTCATTTTACAGATAAGGAAACTGAGGCAAAAAGAATGAAGTGGTTTGCCTGGTGTAATACAACTAATAAGTTAGAGATCAGATTTGAACTCCAGTTCATCTACTGCACCACCTAGCTAACACCTATTTTAATAGGTTCTTAATAAATGCTTGTTGAATTTCTTTGGGCCAGTTTTTTATGGATGTCTACATTAGGCTTTATTTTTTCTTTTGTATTATCATTAAAGCTTTTTATTTTCAAAACATATACAGAGATAATTTCCAACATTCATCTTTGCAAAACCTTGTGTTCCAAATTTTTCCCTCCCTTTCCTCCACCCCCTTCCCAAGACAGCAAGTAATCCAATATATTTTAAACATGTGCAATGCTTCTATACATATTTCCACAATTATCATGCTGCACAAGAAAAATCAGATCAAAAAGGAGAAAAATGAGAAAGAAAACAAAATGCAATCAAACAACAACAAAAGGAGTAAAAATACCATGTTGTGTTCCTGATTGTGTCCCCACAATCCTCTCTGTGGGTACAGATGGTTCTCTCCCTCATAAGACCATAGGAACTAGCCTGAATCATCTCATTGTTGAAGAGAACCACGTCCGTCAGAATTGATCATTGTATAGTCTTGTATTGCCATGTTGCCATGTATAGTGATCTCCTGGTTCTGCTTGTTTCACTCAGCATCAGTTCATGCAAGTCTCTCCAGGCCTCTGAAATCGTCCTGCTGGTCGTTTCTTACAGAGCAATAATATTCCATAACATTCATATACAATAATTTATTTAGCCATTCTCCAATTGATGGGCATCCATTCAGTTTCCAGTTTCTGGCCACTACAAAAAGGGCTGCCACAAACATTCTTCCACATGTGGGGCCCTTTCCTTCCTTTAAGATTTCTTTGAGATACAGGCCCAATAGAAACACTGCTGGGTCAAAGGGTATACACAGTTTGATAATCCTTTGGGTATAGTTCCAAATTGCTCTCCAGAATGGTTGAATCCTTTCACAACTTCATCAACAATAAATTAATTTCTCAGTTTTCCCACATCTCTTTGGACCAATTTTTTAAAAAAAGTAAAGTTCTAACAACCTGAATAGATTCAAAAGAATGATACATAATGAAGTCTATTTTATATATAGCAGAGGCAATTGGTTAGTGTGATGGACTTGGAATTAGAAAGATAAGTTGAAATTCTGCCCAAAATACTACCGATATTATTCAAACCGAATAATTTTATTTTAACTTATTTATTATTAACTTAATTTAACTTCATTTTAACTTATTAGCTTAACTCTTTTCTCCTTAATTTCCCCATCTGTGAAATGGGGATAATAATCACCTACTTCATATTATTGTTGTTAGCATCAAATATGATTGTGTATGCAATGAGCTTTTAAAATTTAATGTGTCATATAAAGGTTAGCAATTATTCTTATAGTCTGTATCTGATTTGACTGTATGACCACAGAAAGGGTCTTCTAAACTTAATATTGCATGATTCTATTCTCCTACTTCCATGTGGATTCAAAGACAAAAAAGTTGAGCAAGTTGCACAAAGTTTGAAAAAAATGAGGCTGCCCCATTGAATCCTTTTATTGTTTTCTGTTTCTATTACAGGAGAGTGTCTTTATTGTGCACATGTTTGGGATAAAGTTTGATTCTTGAATGTGATATTCCTCCAATTCTTTCTGCAACCATTGGATTATACAACTGTCCTGGTTGTTAGCAAGTCACTGTGGATTGCACCTTGTTCCCACTAACAAGGCACTGGATGTATTACAGGGCCTAGGACTGTCTCGTAATTTCCGAAAGGAGCTTTCTGAATGAGCACATTGTTTTCCATTATTTCTCCAGAAAGCTCGCTCATTATAATTGCTGTATATACTATACTGTGAGAAACAATCTCTATTTATTTTTACAATAGATATTGTGTCATTTAATTATTTTAGGCTAAAGAGAAAAGCAATCAACATTCTCTACCAACATTCCCATAGGGATTATAAATGAAAAATGCTCATATCCTATACAGCACGGCAGCCGAAGAGAGGGACATGGCTGATATTTATTTATGAAGAACAATGTTCTTTCGAAAGAGAAAGTAGCTCCCTTTGTGTGGCAGAGCCACAGAAGATATTTTTCAGAAAGGATGAGCTGCCATTGAGAAAATGGGCTCTGCAGATGGCCAGTTGGGTAGGTTAAATAAGTTAATGCTTAATAGGAAAATAAGGTTTTGTATTCTATAAGGTTGGATGAAAATCTTCACTTAATAGCTAGTCAGCTTTGCCCTCTATTATTTGTATGACCTCTAGTAAGTGGCCCTGGGTCTCAGTTTCCTCATCTGTAAAATAGATCAAATGGCCCTGAGAATCTCTGCAGCTCCAAGTCGATGATCCTATTATCTTTATCATGGGATTGTTGTGAGGATCAAATAAGATCATACGTGCAAAGTACTTGGAAGGTCTATCAGTGCAATACATATTGGTTATATTGGGTATTGCTTCTTCCGGAGAGAGAGATGGAAGGTAGAACAATTAGATAAACTGTCTATAGCCAGAGCATAACCTGGTGAAACCTGAGGGGAAAGGGCTTTGGCTTTGGAGAGAGATGACCTCGGTTCAACAATTATTTTGGGGCAAATTCACTTCCCTGAGCTCAAGTTTCCTCCTCAGAAATGTCCAAATAAATGTGTTAACTTCAGAGTCCTTTGCCTCTCGATCTTCTCTTAGGTTGATTTTATTGAATAAGAAATTACTGCTTCTTTTGATAGACATAGGGGATTGAACCTTAATCATGTGACCTTGGAGAGCAAGGACACATGCATCTCAACGCTCAAATTTCAGACCATTAGAGCCCTGCCTGGATATTTGGATTCAACATTGAATACATA
>JAJPUD010001683.1:362772-388313 GCA_023553655.1 Myrmecobius fasciatus | reverse complement strand
AAATAATGTATCTCCTGAAGAGATTGCATATATTCCAATTAGCACTATCTGAAGTTATAATTATGTAGAATATAGTAATTGGTTCCTGTCCAATGTAAATATGCCATACAAATTCAAATAATTAAACTCTACAGGGGATTAATTATTTTCATTAATCAGAGCTTAAATATAATTGCATTTTTTAAAGGTACAAAAACTGAAATTCAGATTGCCTAAAGTCACAAAGCTAATAAAGGTCTGAAATAGAATTTGAACCCAGCTCTCCCCATTCCAGGTTCAGCCTTTTATCCACTATACCATATTCTCTATCCATTATGCTATGATGCATGAATATTATCAGACCAATATCATGACTCAAATAAGATTAGTAATGTGTGTATTGCCATGTGACTTGAAAATGTTGGCATTATGTCTTCTAAATAATAATCACTGATGTTTCTAGCATGATGTAAGTTTTGTGATGTGATTTATAGACTTTGTTTCATTAGATCCTGACAAAAAGTACTGGTAGAGCCAATATAATTCATCCCCACATAGGTGCTAAGTTAATTGCCTCAGATCATATAGTTAGTACAAGGACTGGAACTGGAGTCTTGATCTTCTGCCTCAAAGATCAGGTTCAACTTAAGGTCTCAAAAACTCCTCTAATAAAATTAAAACCTCATAACTCAAAATTAAAGTTGAGCCTCTTTAGAAAGGAAGTTTATCAAACCATGCCTAAAGCTACAATAAATTGATGTGGGCTGAAACTTGTTTTATTTTGGGAAACTAACTCATTACAGCTTTCAGTTTCTTGAATAGCAAAAAGACATTTTAATAGCAACTCCCAACTGCTTTAATTGAAACTTGATTATGAAAAAAAGATCCTATAGTCATCCAATCCTGTGACCTCCTGTTTTAACATCTGAAGGTGCTGGAGGCAAACTTTAGTGGTGGTAATATTTCAAAGCCAATGACTACTGTACATAAGTGAAATTTTAATTGATTTATTAAAACAGACATAGGGAGTGAGTTAAGGAGGTGAAGGTTGCTTTATTGGCTTACTCCCAAACTCAGGATTTCTCTCTTCTAAAACATTCATCAAAGTATATCTTCTACCCTTTGTTTTTTTTTTCCTGCACTGTCTTCTATATCATATTCTGTATTCCACTATATTCATTCATTCTGCAAATGACATATGAAAGTTCTTGTGTATAAATATTGATATGTAATAGCTTAGTTATTTCCACATTTTACAACTCTTCCTAGATGATGTTTTAAAAATTAACCCTTTGGGACAACTAAATGGTACAGTGGATAGAAGTCAGGAGGACCTGAGTTCAAATCTGACCTCAAACACCTAACAATTATTAATTATGTGACCCTGGGCAAATTATTTAACCCCAATTCTCTCCCCCCACAAAATTAAACCTTTTGGACAGACAAACAAATAAAAAGATCCCTTGACATTGAACATCAATGCAACCAAATAAACTTGTCTAACAGTTATTTACATTTAAGTGACAATTTTCAATGCATAAAATAGCCCATTTTTTCAATTACTCCTACTAAGTTTTCCTTCAGATTCTTTGCATGTTCATTTTTCAGTAGTTTCCTACTCTTTGTGAACCCTTTTTTGGGTTTTCTCGACAAGGATACTGAAGTGGTTTGCAATTTTCTTCTCTAGATTTTTTACGGTTGAGAAAATTAAGGCAAATAGGGTTTAATGATTTGCCCCGGGTCACATAGGCAGAAAGAATTTGAATTTATACTCTGATTGTCCTGACTCTAGATCCGGTTCTTTATCTACTATTTTATCTAACTGCCACCCATTCTTTAGTTTCCCTAAAATTCTTTATCTTTTTATTCTTATTTACTTCTCCTCTTACAAAGTCATAGTCATTGTGTTTTCCATTTTCTGCTTCAACTTTTCCTCTTTATATCATTTTGTTAAAGGTCTTTTGACACTTACAACTTTGGCTCTTTAACTGTGAAGTTCCAAAATCTGAACCCATGCAGCATCAGAGAATATTTAAAATAACAAAGCAGGTTATTGTGTTAGTTTGGATCATTAAAAGTACTATTCAGTTTCCCAGATACCACCAAGTGCTTTCTTTTTACCCTCTCCAATTTCAGGTCCAACTTATGGGATCTAAGGAGCCATTTCCTCCTACTTTTTTCTTAGTATGATGAGTTTGCATACTCAAGGAAATTCATCACTAAGTGACCAAATTCCTGGAGATGAACCTCTGAGTATTAAGATAGATTAAGCTTCAGATAGTAAGAACAATCAGTCACTAGAATCATATTCAAAACTTTTTTGGAATGGAAGAATCAGATGGAGCTTATATTTTATTAATATAGCCTTTGAGAATCTAAGGTTATCTCCATGCTCAGATGAGGCATGGAGGTAGGGCTTTATTGAGGCTAAACTACTTCTTTTCATCATTTATTATTTCATAGAGAAGCAACATGATATAGGAAAAAGAATAACTAATTTCAAGTCAGAAAGCTCATCTAGGTCTTCATGCATATCAACTGTTTCACTTTAGGCAAATTTCCTTCTGTGAGATCCAGTTTTCTCACTATAAGACAAGACTGTTGTAGATATTAAAGAAGATAAAATAGTATATTCATGGTAATAATACTAATAAGGAATAAATAACTGATAAAATTTTCATATTCCTTCTCCTAGTGTTTTTGATTTTGTATATGAGCAACAAAATTTTAAGCATAGGTATGCTTACCAAAAATACTATGCTGCGCTTGCATAGATAGACATAGTCTATCTATGCAAGCGCAGCATAGTATTTTTGGTGAGGCAACTCGGCAATACTTAGAGAGGTAAGGCAAAGGAATGGATTTTTAACTATGAAATTTCAAATTTTAACAAAATAGCTTAAGAATGATTTTTTCAAAGGACTTTACCAGAACCCCTAAATCATACTACTTTGGTGGTCACAGATTTCACCTCTGACATATATAAAATCAGCACTGATGAAAAATATGCAATAAAGTAATTTGTTTAACAGCCAAAGACATCTACAAGTACAACATATTGCACTGTTGAATTTGGCTAAAGATATGGAGAACAGAGAAGAGCCTAGGATCATAAATTCAGATCTGAATTGAACCTGAGAGACCAACAAGTCTGATTCCCTCTTATTTAAAAGTGAAGAAATGATGCCTACAGTGTTTTAGTGACAAAACTAAGCACTAAGGTTGAAGAAATGGAATTCGATCTTGTAGTCTTGATTCCCACTCCTATTTTCTGCTATTTCATGCTACCTCCAAGAATAGAAAAAAAAAAGAAAATGAAGAAATGGTAATGTGTAATTTCTTAATTAAATAGTCATCTGCTATTCTTCTCTGGATCTTTCCCCCTTATCTTTTTGTTAGAAGGAAAGGAATAAAGTTACTGCTGGTGTCCATTTTTAGAAGACAGTTTCTAAATTTATAAAAATGGTCAGAATCTAGTGGTATCAACTTGGATAAAATTTTTCATGCATCTAACAAAAAATAAAGAGATTTGGTGATTGGTTTCTAAGTAAGTGTGTGAATAGTACAAATTATCGAGGAACTTGGTTTTAGTAACTTCTCAGTCTCCAGTGTCCTCATACTTACCATCTGTAGCCACTGGGAAAAAGTAGGGGGAAAAAAGGAAAACTGTGAAAGTAGAAAAAGAAAAGCAGAGAAAGGAGAAAATGAAATGAAAGTGAAGGAAAAAATCCCTACCAATAGCAGATCCCTGGCTATCTGTAGCTTGGTTCAGGATGGTGTTTCTACAATGGCCCACCTTGGAGAAATATTTGGAACATCAAGTTTTACAAAAATGAATGTTGAAAACTATCTTCACAAGTATTTGTAAAATAAAATACTGTTGAAAATTTTAAAACACCCTACCTTGGGATTACATCTCATGCAAAGGAACTCTTGAATGATGCAGTATGAGCTGCTCCAAAAAACTCATCAATACTATCTCTGAAATAACTAATATCCAAAGATATCCAAAGGAAAATAAATTTGAATTTGAATTGTATTCTTATATTTCTTCATTATGTGGATCATCTAGTCATAGGAGTGAGAACAAAATGTTAACAGATTCTTATCAGGTAGATCATGAAGCTACTGCATTAAGCATTCCTTGAGGCATCTATGAGGCACAGCAGCAGTTCTGAGGTCAGAAAAATGAGTTTAAATGTGATTGGAAGTGTAGTAGTTGTGTGCAAACCTGGACAAGAAGAGAGAGAGAGAGAGAGAGAGAGAGAGAGAGAGAGAGAGAGAGAGAATGATTCTTGTTAGCATAGGGAGGCAAATCTCTTTCATAGATTGTATTATACAATCAATTCTATTTCAAGTGCTTTGTAGGTTTATTTAAATGAGAGTTGAATGTCTATTGATTTAGGGCTATGGCCTGCCTGTGAAACCCCGAATAAGAAGGCTCATGGTTTCCCTGTTTTTTTTAATGGACCTGTGACTTCACTTGTGTAGGGATCTCCTAATAAGGAAATTTCCTTTCACCTACTCTGAAATTTGGAGGTAGATTTGCCTGAAATGTTGAGTAGGCTGGATTCTCACAGATAGTATGAGCCCCTTGAATCTAAGTCTTTCTGACTCTGAGAGCAACTCTCCAACTACTACAATGTGCTACTTCTTGCTGTATTCTTAAATTAGAATAAATTCTAGGGACTACCAATTGTTTGATGGTCAAAAGATGATGGCTGAGTATTCAATTTTAGAATATTCTAGTGCTATGTATCAACAGAGGGACAGATTATTACTGCTGTTGCTGATCGTGTTTGCTTTTCCCAGAGTTTTAAAATCAAGTTACCATATAATATATGATGTGGTTTATAAAAATTGAGTATTATGTGCTCATATAATATTTAAGGCTGAATTTAATTTGTTATGAAAATCTTATTGGTAAGACATAATATGGCACAGAGGAAGAGAACTGGATTTGAGGTAAAAAAAAAAAAAAGTTGGTCTGCAACTACTTAAATTCTCTTCCTGCCTCAATTTCATTAAATGCAAAATAGGGATAAGTACCTAAAACAGTTACTTTGAAGAAATTACTTTGTAAGTCTTTAAGTGTTAGATAAATATGTTGGTCTGTGCTATTATTCTGTTATGTTGGTGCGTCTCTAGCATTTATGTAGTTCTTTAAAACTTCTCAGGTGTTTTACAAACACAATTATAAATTGTTATGTTGTGACTTTCCTCATCCTGGTTTCTATATATCATAGGTCAGTATAAGATATGAAATGTGACTTTTGGGGGAGTTTTGTAAAATCATAGATGATATGAAAAGGTCAAAAGATGACACAGAGACTATGACTAAATACATAACCCCAGTTTTACTATAAGATACTGTAAATACCCAATAAAAGAAAAAGGAAAAAAATCGAACTTTTCTGGTACAAAGAGAAGGCCAAAAGTTTTTGTTCTTTTCCAAATCTCAGGGCACAACACTTCTAACCCTTATAATTTGGAAAAGATAACTATATTATATAATTTATCCTCACAATGATCTGGGAGGGCAGGTGCTATTATCATTTCCATTTTATAGGTGAGGAAACTGAGGGACACAGGAGTTAAGTGACTAGGATCATATAACTAGTTAAGTATGTGAGGCTAGATTTGAATTCAGGTCTTCTTAACTTTAAACCTAACCCTTTATCTATTGATCATCTAAGGTGCCTTCTAAACTGCAATACCACTCAACATAGCAACTACCCCGGAAAAAGTAGGCTTAAGCTAACAAGCTTGGTGACCTTTATTAATCCAGATTCTTTACTACTCCCTTGAGTAGCCAAAAGTCATTGCTCTGGGGTTGTCTGTCTTCTCATTGGGAGAATGAAGATTCCAAGATATTCAATTCCACTCCTTTCTCAGATTCCTGAGAAACAATTCTACTTTTTGGCTCTAGTCTAAAGGGTTCTTCCCAGTTGGAGGCAAAGAAATTAAAAAAAAAAAAAAGGTACCTGGGGTATAAACATAAATCAGGAACCAAACAGAAAGTTTTATTTCTAACCTGGAAAGGGATCACTAAATAATGAAGCATCATAAAATGATTACAGTCAGCTGAAAGGCTAGTATTCAAGCCTTGTTGTGACATTTGTAGACAGTTTTTCAGAGAGAACTGCTTATTAGTTATTACAAATATCACTGCTCAGTACAGCCAGATCAATGTCAAGTGGGCTCTTTCTTTCAGTGATTTCTCTCTTTTTAAATGACTCTTTCCCTTTCAGTAAGTCTATCTCTGTCTCTGATATTGCGGGTATTGCTGTATCTACTGCTCCAAAGGCTTAAATACTCTTCTGTGTGGGTATCCAAAAAGGAGTGAAAATAGCTAATTTTCAAGTTCTCCCTGGAATTGATATCAAAGGATAGGACATAGGTTTGCCTGAAAATTTATGAACTAGCGGCTTGTGACCCAGGGTGGAGTAGAGCATCTCCCTATTGAGACCTCAAAAACTCATAGTTATACCTTGAGACTGGCAAAAAGAACAGGTTCAAGGGATGGAGGCTAATGCCTTTTTATATTCACAAATTATAATTTCTTTCTTTTTTTTAAATTTTATTTTGCTGAGGCAATTGAGGTTAAGTGACTTGCCCAAGGTCACACAGCTAGGGAATGTTAAGTGTCTGAGACCAGATTTGAACTCAGGTCCTCCTGACTTCAGGGCTGGTGCTCTATCCACTGCATCACCTAGCTACCCCACAAATTATAATTTCAATAGTCAATTGAAAGTGTCTTTTTGGTTTAGCCTGGAAGATAAAGGACAATTGTGTCTCCTCTGAAGCAGAGAGGGGACTTCCAACATGTATCTGAAAATGAGCGCTACATATGTGTATACATTTTTGTATACAAATAGAAACATGAATGTATCCACAGATAGTAGAAGGGATTAATGTTTGAACTTGTGATTTCATCGGGATAAGGAACTATCAGATAAAAAAGGAATTCTCTTGCAATTCAAGTCTTTAGCTTCTCTAAATTCTAATTGTAAAGAGCTACATAAAGTATTGAAAGACTAAATAACTTGCCTAGAGTCTCATAGTGCGTCAAAAGTGGGAAGTGAATCCAGTTTTTCCTGGTTCCAAGGCCTTTTTTCTTTTCATTACAACAACTTAATTTTTATAGAGCTGAAATACCATTAATTAAAACATTAGCAACAACTTTCAGTTGTTGCTAAAAGACTGCTTAAGTTTAACTTTAGTAAACTTTAAAATAATAATATTTAAAATGAAAACTATATTACCCATCATATAGATTAATAGGCAAAAATGTCTGGTCCCTACATGGATCATTGATGTAATTAATGCGGGTACTCTCTCCATGAAAGCCAGCCAAATATCTATTCACATCTTTTCATCTTATGTGATTCTTATTCATGTCTTTCCATGAATGAATGAATGATGAATGAATGAAAGGCTCATACATTAGTTGCTTACTCTGTCAGGCACTGTGCTGAGTAACAGGACTATATATATAAAAAGAATACTGTATTTTCCCCCAAGGACATTATATTCTAATAAGGAAAGGCAACATACACAAGGGACTGGCACGTGTTTTAGTCAGAGCAACTCTTCCAAAGAGAATTCATTCTACTTAGTGGGTATTTTTTCCTAGGTCTTTTAATATTTTGTGAATACTTATCTTCATCATTTCTTTCAGCCCTTATTTGCTCTTTTTTTTATTCCTTTGTGTTCTAAGTGATTTCAAATATATTTTATGACATTGGCAAAATAGTATAACTTACTCATATCCTTTATTGCCTATTTATTTACCTGCAACTTTGATTCTTCTAAGATTATAATATAATTTACATTGAGAATCATCATCATTATATTTCAAAATTTAGAGCTATGATTTAATTACTATGGAGACTGCCTGGTATGGCTGTTTTCCACTGAAACAAATTGGTAGTTCTGTATTTTATTGCTTTAGAGAACTACTTAGGGCACTTAAAAATTGAATGATTTGTCAAGGATATTAGAGGCAGTATTAGAGGTATTTTAAGGCAGCAGTTGACCCTAGTTCTAGATTACTTCTTATAGGTTTCATAGAACAGACCTACTGTTTTTCTTGTTATTACTCACACATGGAATTCTAATTCCTTCTTCTGTGCTTTTGTACAAGCTGTCTAGGGAGCTAATTGGCACAATGGATAGAGTTCTGGGTAAAGAGTTGGGAATATGTATCATCTTCCTTGAGTTCAAATCTAATCTCAGACATATGTAAGTCACTTAACTGTGCCTCAGTTTCCTTATCTGTAAAATGAGGTAGAGAAGAAAATGGCAAACCACCCCAGTATCTTTGGCAAGAAAACCCCAGATGGGTATCACAAAGAGTCAGAAAAAAAAACCTGACAAATGACTGAACAACAACACAAGAGGTCTCTTTTACCTAAAATGTACCTCTTTCCCTAATTAGGAGCCTAGAAATCTTCAAGATTTAGCTCCTGCTTCCTACATAAATAATACAAATGTTCATGTGTATATTTTGCAATGTTGTGAACATAGATGTTTGTGTAAATATTATCTTCCCCAAAGTATGCAGAATATAAGTTTCTTAAGGGCAAGGATTAAGCACATTGCTTGAAACCGCAGAGGTCCTTAATAAATAATTGTTGATTTGATTGATTCCTGACTCCAAGAATGGACTCCTACCTCTATCTGACCTTGTCTCCCAATAATCAAATATTTAAGAAAAAATAATAATTCCAACTAAAAAGGCCCCAAGTAACTGTTAAATATTCAGTGAGTTCATATTTACTGTTTCACTGCATAAATCAGCATGCCATGATTCACATGCAGTTTAGCCTGGTAGTCAAGGGTTTTTAAACTCAGGCAGAGATCTTTGAAAGGGTCTCCAGGTTTCCTTCAGATGTTTTTCAGGGGTTGAAAGCAGGGAGAGAAAAATCTTCTCCTCCTGTGCAGAAAATCAGGAAACCCCAAGCTACTGACCTTTAATCTTCTAAGGCCATAAGGCTGTACCATTTCTCTTGAGCATTTGAGATGATCAGAGGGATACAAGCCATTAAAGTTAACAGTGGATGAACCCATTTCATTACTTTTAATAACATTCTATCTGTGTTTGTCTGCTCGATGTAATGATAACTTAGTGAAGGAGAATTAATTCCACATATTATCTACATAAAGGATAATGAGGGAAATCAGTTTCCTCTAAGGAAGTTTCATTAAATTTGGGTGGAAGCCAATCTACTTTAGATTGGTTGCTGGCTTTTGGATGACTTTCTAGCCTGGAGGCTCAGGGAGAAGGTAGAAGGGCATATTTGAATCTCAAGGAACCAGACACAGAAGGTTTCTGAGGATCCCTGTCACTGAAACTCCCTTCCCTTCTGGAACAACAAACTGCTAGTTTGTTGACCATCAGGTGCAAGGTCTGCTCCTCCCCATTTTTTTTCTTCCAACATGGTAAAGTTGTGCCTGCTGAGTTAGTTTGAATTCAAGTGATTTCTATACTTAAAATGTTTTTTTGGGTCCATGTGTCTACAAACCTCCTGTGAGACATTTAAAGATCAAGTAACAAACAAGCCAACAAATGAGAGGAAAATATGCAGTCCTAAGAAGGGGAAACATTCTGTGACTGATTTTCTTTTTTGAATACTAAAAGTAAGGTCAAAATAATGCTTTTAAGTTGGAGGCATAATGTAAAAGTTTTGAAAATTTATTGGATTATAGGCTTAGAGATAGCAGATTCCCAAGAAATCATTGAATCCAGCCCCTTCATTTTACACATGAGGAAACTGAAGTCCAAAGATTTTCCCAGGGTTTCATTACTCAATAAGAGTCTGAAAAAGGATTTGAACCCTGGAATTCTTGTCCAGAACTTTATTCCTCATGCCACATTGTTGTCTGTCCTTGCTCATTTCAGTTCAATTCCTTGAAATTCAATTTGACAACTATTTATTATGGTGCAAGGCATTGTTACATATTGTTGATAAGTAGACAGAAATGGAAATATTCCCTATCCAGAAGAGATTGACATTCTATTTCATTCAATTGTATACCGGGTTAAAATTATAAGGCTAGTTACTCTCAGAGTAAACACATTCTCTTGGGTAGACATTTGCATGTGATTTTGGAATCTTTTGGGGAGTGCAAATAACAAAGTTATCAGTCATTCAACATCTATTTATTATGTGGTTCTTAATCTTCAGAATATTGTGTTAGGTTCAGGGTAAGATATCAGTAGCGAAGCAATTATGATCAGAAAACACATTTTTCAAGTTTGATCCCATTTATCTAAAATATCTTTCACATCTGCTACTATATATTTTCATTGTTACCAAGGTAATTTGGCCTTCATTATCCCATATCTGGATTATTGTCATAATCTCCTTATTAATCTCCCTATATCTTAATATACTTAATACAAGTTCTGATGATGTCACTTAAAATCTGGCATTAGAAAAATTTCTCCATTAGCATAGATCAAACAAAAGATGTCTCGGATATTGTTGAGTTCAATCATCTTGTTTGCCAAAGAAGGAAACTGGGGCCTAGAGTTTGTGACTTATTTAGTCATATAAATAGAAGAAAGACAGAGATTTGAACATAGGTTTTATGACTTAATGTTGAATGCTTTTCCTACTATACCACACTGTCTCTCTAAACTACTAAATAATGTCTAAACTCCTTTGGTAAAGGCTTCAATGCCTTCACACAATGTCAATCTTCTTTTAAAATTTCTCACATTTCTCCCTTTCATACTCTACATATTACAACTAAGTTTCTCTATACATTACCCATTCTTTGATATATACCTATCCCTACCTTTATAAATTTGCTAAAATTCTTCCCTGTGCCTCTAATGGACTCTCTTTCCATCTCACTTATATAATGATATTTTTTCCTGTAGGAATATGACTGCTTCAACTACACCAACCTTTGGCAAAACCTCATTGGTAAAGTTCTCCTTTATTCTCCCAGCTGACACTGAATTGTCTCTCGTTAAATATGTTATAGGATATGGTTGGACCTTTATTCACTCATCCCAATTCAATTTTTTATGCCCATTTATGTACATTTCTTATCTCTATAATACAGTCAGCTCCACTGGGAGTAGGGACTGAATCTTACTTTGTCTTTGTATACTATTGACAAACATGGGATTCTGTATTTCAGGGGCATTTAATAAATGTTTATTGAATTGAATCAAATTTATTTGTGTTTAATTTTAACTCATTAATATTTATATTAATCAATATAAATATTGACTATTTTTTATTTTTAGCATTATTAAAAGACAGTAAGTTTTTGGGCATTTTGTGCATAAGCTATATAACTTCTGTTGTTAAACCATTACTTATTCAAATTGTTTGGAGGACAAATGGATCTGAATCAGTAAAAAGTAAAATCTCTCTTTCTCTCTGCATATATATGTGTATGCATCTATACATACATATGTACCTGTATGAATACTGTTTGATGCTTTCTAAGACATATAACAATTCATCGTAGGCCAACAAATGATTACCTGCTTTAATAAATTTATATAAATGCTTTATAATAGTTATCTCAGTTGTTACATAGGTAGGTGGTTCTAATATACATGCTACTGGAAAATTTTCAGTTCCTAAGAGCTTGAAATACTTCTCCCTTCATTCTTGTTCATATTATTAATTTATTGAGAAATAAATATTTTAAAAATTGCTAAGCAAAGGTAAACTTCAGCCCAGGCACTCAGTAAAGTC
Organism: Myrmecobius fasciatus; assembly: GCA_023553655.1. Lineage (NCBI taxonomy): Eukaryota > Metazoa > Chordata > Mammalia > Dasyuromorphia > Myrmecobiidae > Myrmecobius > Myrmecobius fasciatus. Next base: position 376,608 of record JAJPUD010001683.1, on the reverse strand, counting down.
TCACAAATTTCAAATTAGTTCAGCTTAAATTTAATGAAATTTTGCAGCATGTGTAAACCCAACAGCAAATAACAGATGAAGTAAATTGGACTGTAGGTCAAGGGAAGATATGAATAAGCTTTACAAGGGAGAGTAGCACAGTGGAATGGAATGCTGGAGCAGGAGTCAAAGATTTGAATTTGAATCTCAGTTCTATCACTGATTGACTGACCTTGAGAAGTCATTTAACTTCTCAGGCTATTATTTTCCTCCTTTGTAAAATGAGAAGTTTCTTTTAAGTAGCTGCTAAAGTTATTTCCAGTTTTTAATTTATAATAAATATATTGAACATGTGACTGATTTCTCTGTATTGCAATAGTATACATTATTTATAGTTAATATCATTAAAGTGAGGAATAAATTGTGGGTGGATCACATGCTTTTTTGCTCTACTTGACATAATAAGAGGATGCAAGTAAAGTTCCATTCTTGTTAAGTAGAGCTTTGGTAGCAAAATTATGGGAAGACATTAACAAAAATCACACAGAATGTGCCAACATCAATGGATCGCCATCCATCATTGGAAAGAATCAATATATCAATGAGATCACATATAAATTGGGGTAATGCAGTATTTAAATTGAGATTTAAAGAATTAAGCAGCAAAACATAAAAATGCAGCTTAAACTTTAGCCAGTGGCAAACAGTATGACTGGGATGAGACCTCTACCCCTTGGTAATTGGTTGTGAATGAGACAAGCTACTTCTCCCTTTAATGAGAGAGTAAAGAACAAGAAGCCAAATCAAGATGTAATATACAATTTCTCATATGTGCATCATTTTTTAATACTTATAAAATTAACATTAAAGTGTTCCAAAATTATAAAATTTTTAAGTAATTAACATCTTAAATTATATATACTTCAAAGGATATCCATTTGACTTTAATAATCAGATTACAGAACTACATAGTAAATTATTTTATTTAACTTATTTTCCACTACAAAATCCATAATATTGTGTTCTGCCATTGGTGCAGTTTGGAATATCAGGAAACACAAGGCATCCTCTCTGCCCTCCAGGAGCTTATCATATATGCAAATATATGTAAAATATTACATATGTAAATAGATATAAAAAGAGGCACTATATAATAGCTATCAATTGAATAAAAGCAAGACTTCACTGGGTCTGGGATATCAGGGAAAGATTCATAGAAGAGTTAAACAAGTTAGCAAGCTTAAGGCTAGGAGGAGAATTTCACCAGATAAAAATTAGTGAAAGATAGCCCCTGAGGAGAAGAGAATTGGATAGTGATACTTTACTCCAATTTGAGGTCTAAGTTACTACTGAAATCTCTGCATTTGTCTTATTGGTCATTTCTAGAGAACTGCTTACTACTTTCAATGTTTGGAGAGTATTTCTGATGCAAAAACAAAATACTATTATACTCCCAGTAATGTATATAACTGAAAATCATAATACAATATAGTCTTTAAAGAATTTAAATTAAATAAGGCCCAATAGCAATGGTAAGACAGATGTCTTTAAGTAAGCTGTAGCATATTTTAAAGGTTGATTTGCATGCCAGAAAAATCACAAATACTAGAAAACACACCATCAAATATATATAAACATATGTGTATATATGTTTATAGACACACACATATATATATATATATATATATTCATATACATATATCTGCAATTTTTTTTTCTACTGGGATTAGACCAATGGTTTCACTCATAGTAAGGAACCTCCTTCATTCATTGCAGATTGACTTCATTCATTCAATCATCTGTTGTTTTTAGTCATTTTTCAGTTTGTCTGACTGTGATCCCTTGGGATTTTTTTGTTTTCTTTTGTTTTTTAGCAAAGATAGTGGAGTGGTTTGTCATTTACTTCTCTAGCTCATTTTACAGAAAAGGAAACTGAGTTAAACAGGGTTAAGTGCCTTTCAAGAGTCACCCAATTAATGTGTTTAAAGTCAGATTTGAACTCAAGTCTTCTTAACTACAGGTCTGTCACTCTACCCATTGTGCCACCTAGTCCTCCTATTCATTTATCTAAGTATTCTATAATTTATAATCGTAGAGACTTGCCTTGGGCACAGAAAGTTTAAATGATTTTCCCAAAGTCACATAGCTATAATTGTCAGAAGCAGGGTTTTAATCCAGATTTGTCTTAAATTTAAAGCTTTTCTTCCTTCCTATCCATTAGGTCATGTTATCTCCTGGCAATTCATACAAAGATAACTTTGACTGGAAAATGTCATGTAAACGTAGTAAGAGAGATAAGATAGTATGATATGCCAGTGTATGTAAAATATTAAAAGGACCATTGAGAGATATGTTTTTATCTTTTATAGAGAGACAGAGTGCTTGAGGATGAAAAAATATAAGTGGATTATAAGTGATATTGGGGGAGGGACTATTCACAGCAATGACATCATAGAGCTATGAGATAATTGACATAAAGCCACATCCTAAAATCTTTAAGACTTAAGGAGTGAAATCATTATTCTATGGAGTGAATTATGGAAAATCAATGATATCCTTCATCTCCTGGATAGTAATTAGATGATAAATGCAGGCACTTCCTTTCCCAGTGGTGTCTCATGCTAGTGTAGTGGAAAGAGAAAGAGGCATATTCCCAATATATCCTCCATAGTCCTACATTCATTTTATCATCACCAATTAAAATGTTATGTGTCTTCCATGTGTAGTTTATCTGAAAAAGATGTGGAGGATTTAGGAAACTATTATAGCAATATGAATCTGAAATAGTGTGAAAGCTTAAAAATTGATATAATCTTGGGCTATATGAAGACAGATTCATAGTTTATTAATTTGATCTAATCACAGCATATTGAAAGGGTCATGCTTAGTTCTTAGCACCATATTTTAGGAAGAAAATTCATAAGCTAGAGAGAATCTAAAGGGGGATAATAAGGATGGTGAAGGGCCTCTATTATATATATATATATATACATATATATATGTTTATATATATGTATGTGTGTAGTTATATATATATATATATATATAATATTATATTACATTCTAATATGTTGAAGGAACAGCCTGGAGAGATTTCATGAGTTAGTGAATAAGCTAAAATTCAGTGATATAAACCTCTCTGCTGTTCCCTCTGTATAACTCTGTCTCCTGACTTGATAAATTTTCACTGGTCTTTCTGAAGCCCTGAAATGCTCTTCCTCTTCATTTCCATCCCCTTGCTTCTTTGACATTCTTCAGATTCCAGTTAAAATCATACCTTCACTGAAAATCCTTTTTGATCCATCTCAATGCTAGTACCTTTACTCTAAGATTATATTTAATTGATACAGTGCATTTTATTTGTATATAGTGGTTTGTACATTCTTTTCCATTAGACTGACCTCCTTGAGAGCAGAGATTTTTGTTTGTTTTTTGAATCTCCAGTTCTTAAGAACAACATCTGGTATGTAGGAAGTACTTAGTAAATGCATGTTGATTTGGCTTGACTTGACTTGACTACTATCAATTATTGGAATGTCTATCATCTGGAAATAGGATTAGATTTGTTTAAAGTTGTTCTCAGAGAGCAGAATTAGGAGCAACAGGTGAACAGATCTTTCAAAGAGGAAGATATATACTCAATGTAAAGAAAACTTTTCCAACAATGAGTTATTCAAAATTGAGAAAGTGCTTGTAGAAATAGTGGATTACCTTTTATTGATGGCCTTCAAGAAAGGTTCTAGATATGATTTGTTGAGATGTCATAGAATAAATTCTTAAGTGGGAATTTATCCATATCATAAATATTATCATCATATTCAAATCATCACATTTAACATATACAACACTTTAAAGTTTATAAAGTGCTTCACAAATATACATATGTATGTATATTCACATTATCTATCTATCTATCTATCATCTATAGTGAAGAGAACTGGGCCTGGAATCAGAAAATCCTGAGTTCAAATATATCCTCAGACATTTAATAACTATTTGACTCTGGGCAAGTCATTAAACTTTCTGTTTTTCTCAGTTTCCTTAACTGTAAATTGGGTATTATAACTGCACCTACCTTAAAGGGTTATTGTAAGGATTAAATGAGGTAATATTTATAAAGCTCTTGTCATGGTGTCTGGCACTACATCAATGTTTAATGAATGCTTATTATCTTTCCCTTTGTGTGAACTTTACAAAAATCCTGCGATGTTGGTACTCTTTTTTTTAAACACATTTTATAGATAAATAAATGATATTGGAGAGAGGTTAAGTGATTTGCTTAGGGCTTCACAGCAAATAAATTTCTAAGGTCAAGATTTGACACCAGGTCTTCCTGTTCTAAAGTTCATGCTCCATCTACTATGCTCTCAAGTAGAATGACTATTGGATTTTTAAAGTAGTTTCCCACGCATGTGACAATGTGATTCTTTGAACCAGAATTCTGTATTACTATTCTCTTTATATCTCTGAGGTCCAACCTGTGCCTAACACAAATGAAACACAATATATTTTTCTTGAATTAAGAATGAAGGCTAACCCATGTCAGCAAGTAGTATTTTTCAAGACGAGAAAAAAAATTTAAAAAATCAGCAAAATTAATCAATACATCCAAAAAAATTGAAAATATTTTTAAAATTCTATAGATCTCCATGGACTTTCCAGATCTGCAAAGGAATGAGTAGAGATTTCTTCGCATATCTCTCCCCCTTTGTATCAATTTTGCATTTGTTTATTTATTGGCTATAATTTTTAAAATTCATGTAGAATTAATTAATCTTCTTTGATATTTTGTTAATGTATCTTTTAGGGATCTAATTTTTCCTCTTAGATCATTTTAGTTATATTTCACAAATTTTGATATATAATTTCCTCATTATCATTGTCTTTCACATAATTATTGTTTCTTTGATTTATGATTTAATTCACTGATTATTTCATCATTGTGTTCCATTTAGGTTTGTCTTTTGTTGGATTTCCCTGAATTGTTATTTTTATTTCATGTTTGGAGAAGATTCTCCTGGTTGTTTGAAGAATTTGCTATTTGCCATTGTAATTTAAATTGGTTCATATAAAACTTGGAGTTTGTAATACATTCCTTCTCCCATACCCCATAGTTCAGAGATCATCTATGACTTCTTTTGATTGGTACTTTGGTTTTTGTACCCAGATTTTTTAGCATTATTCTTATATTATTTGTAGATTTAGCTTTGTTTAGTTTTTTTTTAAACCTTCTGGTATTATTATGCTGTTCAGGGTTTTTAATTTGTGATGTTATTATGGAAAGCTTATGATTCTAAAGTTATATCTGTGCATCCTGCCTTCTAGATTAATGTATTTTTGTTTATATAGCCAGCATGTATTCTTTTAGCATTATTGTATTTTGCTTCTCTTATTTTCTTTCTTTATTTTTTTATTAAAGCTTTTTATTTGCATAACATATGTATTGGTAGTTCTTCAACATTGATCCTTACAAAGCTTTCCATTACAAATTTTCCCCTCTAGTCCCCATCCCTCCCCTAGATGGCAGGAAGTACACTACATGTTAATTATGTTAAAATACTTGACAAGTCGAATATATGTATACATATTTCCACACTTATCTTGCTGTGCAAGAGCAATTGTATCTACATGAACAAAAAAAATCTGAAAAAGGAAACCCCATGCAAATAAACATCGATAGAGAGCATGGAAATGATATGTTGTAGTCCGTATCTCATATCCCTTTCTCTGGGTGTATATGGCTTTCTTCACTGAACAATTGGAACTGGTTTGAAACATTTCATTGTGGAAGAGAGCCATGCCCATCAGAATTGATCATCATATAGTCTTGTTGTTGCCGTGTATAATGATCTCCTAGTTCTGCTCACTTCACTCAGCATCAGTTCATGCAAGTCCCTCCAGGCCTCTCTGAAATAGTCCTGCTGGTCGTTTCTTACAGAGCAACAATAGTCCATAACATTCATATACCACAACTTATTCAGCCACTCTCCAGTTGATGGGCATCCATTCAGTTTCCAGTTTCTTGCCACTACAAAAAGAGCTGCCACACTAGGGAACTACCCATACATATGTTATACAAATAAAAAGCTTTAATAAAAAAATGCAACCAGAAAAAAATAATAATAAAGGGCTGTCACAAACATTCTTGCACATATGGGGCCCATTCCTTCCTTTATGATTTCTTTGGGATATAAGCCCAATAGAAACAAAGGGTCAAAGGGTGTGCACAGTTTGATAGCTTTTTGAGCAAAGTTCCAAATTGTTCTCCAGAATGGCTGGATCTGTTCACAGTTCCACCAACAATGTATCAGTGTCCCATTTTTCCCACATCCCCTCCAACATTTGTCATTATCTTTTCCTGTTATCTTAGCCAATCTGACAGGTGTGTAGTGGTACCTCAGAGTTGTCTTAATTTGCATTTCTCTGATCAATAGTGATTTGGAGGACCATTTCATATGACTAGAAAAGGTTTTAATTCCATCATCTGAAAATTGTCTGTTCATATCCTTTGACTATTTATCTATTGGAGAGTGGCTTGAATTCTTATAAATATGAGATAATTCTCTATATATTTTAGAAATGAGGCCTTTATCAGAGCCCTTAAATGTACAGATGATTTCCCAATTTGTGGCTTCCCTCCTAATCTTGTCTGCATTAGTTTTGTTTGTATAAAAACTTTTAAACTTAATATAGTCAAAATTATCTATCTGGTGTTCAGTTAAGAGTTCCAAATCTTCTTTGGACATAAATTTATTCTATCTCCACAGGCCTGAGAGGTAAACTATCCTATGTTCCTCTAATTTGCTTATAATATCACTCTTTATATTTAGATCATGAAACCATTTAGATCTTATCTTGGTAGGTGGTGTAAGGTGTGGGTTGCTTCTCTTATTTTCAATTGTCTTATAATTGGTATATTTGGCTTCCCAATTAGTTGGTCTTTTACCACTTTTTAAAGACTTGCCACTATAGATTCAATTTTTTCTATTCTGCTAATATTTCTGCTGTGTAGTCCATAAATCCTGCCATTGGTTCCCTTTTACCATTTCCATTCAAGATTCTCATTTTCCTCTTGGATCATTTGTGTATATTTTTTGTGGTTACAGGCTTTCTTGGAAATCCACAGGATTTGTTTCATCAGGTATTGGTTCAATTTTCTTTGTTTTGCAATTTATCTAGAGATATTTGAAATCATTGTATCTATTTTCTTTTTCCCTTTATTATCCTACCTGGTGATTTATCTGCTTAAGTGTTAGGTTTTTAACGAGTTTTCTTAGTTTTGCAGTCTTTGGTGATTTTAGTTCTCCCCTTCTTCCTCCCTTATATTCTCCTATTTCTCTTTTACTGACTCCTTCCTTACTGATGTTGGGGACTCTAGAGGCTAAACCACAAAATGGCTACAACTTCCTCTCATATTTGATAATTTATTTTTCACTGGCATTGATCTGTAGTTCAAATTGCTTCAGTGAGGGAAAAGTAGTATTAGCCCCAGCTAGATTAGAAGAACTTTTCCTATAGGTTTTAAAGAGCTCAATATGCATGCTGATGCCCTGTTCCAAATTCCTCTGTTCTTATCTCTTTGACTAATCAACTAATTTTCCCAGGCAGAGCATATTCCTGACATCCTATATCTATCTCCTCTATAAATGGGTGGGCAGAGCAGAGATCTGCTGATTGCTGCCACAAAATGGTGGAATAAAAGCGAATGAATATGTTTAGTGATTACATGGGGGGGGGAAGAATTGTGGGGGAAATTGTTGAGTGGATCCCAGAACAGGAACATGTAGGTGTGCATCTCAGAGTGTGGAGGCTGAGGAACAGACAGGAGGAACGCTAAATGAGGTATTTGGGGATTAGCTGCTCTTAATTTATAATAATTATCTAGTTGGCTTCCTGGTGTTTTCTGTTGAGACAGTTGTATTTACTCTAGTACTGATGCATAATTCTAGTTTTGGGGAGGTTTGAGAGTTATTGAGCCTTAAGGAAAATGTCTAGTTTTCTCTCTTATTGATCATTCCACCCAGAACTCCATATTATTCTTGTCATGAGAGATTTTTGGTCTATTTTCTTTCAGATTTGTTTAATGTGTTAATATTTTAAAACTCATCTATATTTTTTTCTTTTAGTATTTATGAGTTTCACTGCTCAGATTCATTGGAATTAGGCTCATGTCCAGATTTTCTTGGCCCTTCTGCCTTTCACTTTTGTTATATTGCATCCTCAAAAACTAATCCCTGGCTTCCTTCCTGACTACTTGCATTCCTCTATTCCACTGTTACCATCGACCCTTGAGGCTGAGCATATTAAATCCTGCAATTATGGTAAGGTAGCCAGGCCTCGCTGAATCCCTGCATAGAGGAAACTTCATATACAGAGGGCTAGCTAGGACTAGATTTCTAGTTACTTTTCTCTCAGGCTTGGATGTTCCTTTCCTCCTAACACAATCTTTCCTGTTGTATCTTCTACCTTCTCCACAATACCTTCTGCCTTTTTTTTTTATTAAACTTGGACAGAATTAATATCCTCTACCCCTTTTGTGTTTTGTGTATATGTATGTATGTTTGTATGTATATAAATATGTGGATTAAAGTTTCTTGTATGATGTAAACACATAGAGGGTTATCACTTTTAGACACAAATCTGCTGGGTTGGTTGTGCTTATTGAACACAGTGTATGAGGTAAACTGGAAGTAAGGAAAGATAATGACAAAATTTAAGGATTACATATTTCTGATATTATTTAATGAGGCTTTTGCTTGTATGGTGTTTCTGTCTTCTTATAATTGTTAATAGATTTATTTTTAATTTAGATTTGATATCCATAACATTTTTTCTAGGTGGCCCATTGAATAGAATGTCAGGGACATTCATATTACTGATTTTAAATCTCACCTCAGGTACATAATAACTGTGTGATACTGGGCAAGTAAGTCATTCACTCCTGTTTGCCTCATTTTCCTCATCTGTGAAATGAGCTGGAGAAGAAAACCATTTATTGTCCTTGCCAAGAAAATTCAAAATGGGATCATGAAAAGTAGGACATGATTCAAAAATAATTGAATAATAATAACAACCTTTCTTGGAAACTGTTAGGTTGTAACACTATGTAAAAGATAGCACTCTGCTATTTTGTGGCTCTTATGATCCATTAGATAACCTTTCTTTAGTATCTCCCAAAAGCCTACAGGTATGGGAAGGAAAAATATGAATAGCGAGATTTTTCTGGGATTAGAGAATAGGTGGTCAAAATGCCCAGGATTCTACAATTATAGTAGTAATTTAATTGTAATAAAGATTTGGATTGGGAAAATATACAAGGATCATGGACTTCAAGGGTGTTTATAATTAAGTTAAAAAGCAGGTTTAATACAGGTGAGAAAATAGAGATAGATGAACTGAGAATTGTGGTTTTTAAAGGGGATCCTTTGAGTTAGTAGACATGGGTAGAGGGAACATGGAAGTCACTGGAAGTTGAAAAGGCAAGAGAATGTTTAAGCAGTCAGAGGACAATAATCATGTATGTTGAAATTGTAAAGGATGAAGGCATGGAGTGGGAGATACAAAAAGCTGTCAGCTAACTTCTAAAGTCATTGAGGAAAGACAGGGTATTTTGTAGGATAAAAGATAACTCTTTGAGCTTGAGAAGAGAGAAAGAGAAGTATGAATAGTTGGCATGGTAATCCAAACAGGAGATTGCTAAGGGATGCTGGGAAGGAGTTCAATCAGGCTCTTTGATTTTTCTGAAGAGAGACAAAATTAGTTTGTAGAGTAAGAAGTGAAGAATTTGTCCTGAGTAAAATCAATATACTAGGAGTATAAAACTCATGGCTGATATCTCTTAGGAGCATAGAACAATCTACAGTAGTACACTGGTTGAGTATCTTGGGAATAGTTACCATGATGCACAGTTCTATATCTAATAAGACCCTGTTTTGGTTCTGATTCTTCCTAATGCCCATAGATTTCTTTAAAACATCACTTTCTTGACAATGATTCAACCCAGGTTGAAACTTGCCAATGCTCTCAATTTTTTTTCCCTTTTACTGGAACCTTTCTTCTTCCAAAAAGAAAAAAAAATATACATATGAAAATTATGTGAGTCTTAAGTGAAACTCTCATAGATCCTCAAGGCAGACATGTAAAATAATCTCTAAAACAATATTCATTTATGTAAGCATATTAATAAATGAATGAAAACATATAGTGTGTGTGTGCTACTATGCTAATATAATGATTCTATGCATTTAGCCCTGATGCATTTATCAGGTGAAACTATATCTCAATACATCAATTAATGAATCAGTGAATAACATTAGATTGAATATGAAAAGCCTTTGAAAGTATGGATAAGTTAATTGATAAACTATAGTGACTTTTCACAGTAAATATGTTGGAATTTGGTGACTTAGTCAAATTTTATGGCCCTTGTATATAATAATAAAGAGCTATAAGACAGGAGCTATATCTGAACCAGGGAAATTTTAAAGACTGTAGAGAGGGAGAAGTAGAAAGAATTGGAAGCAAAGAATGAATAGGGAAAAGGAAAAGGAGAAAGTAAGACTGAACTGGCTAAGAAAGAAAAAAGCATGGAGGGCTATCAGCCTTATAAATATTTCAGAAGAGGCTCAGGATGATGCCCTAAGTTTTACTGACATCTTCAAAGAAAGAGAATTCCAAGAAAAGGGGTGCTTTTTCCTCAATTTTCCCTACGCTTGTCTATTAACAATGTAATATTTCTTGCTTGCTTCTTTATCCAATTATTTTCAATAACCTGAATATTGATTCAATTCCAAAGAGCTCAGAAGTTATCAAGCAATAAGCATAAATGTGAACTGAGACAGAAAGGTAAACCACCATGTAAACATTAGGTAGGAGTTTTTCCCCCTAACTGGAGCTCAGAGCAATTGTGATTGTATATCTATTTTTTTATTTAATATAAACTCCCTGAAACAGCAGAAAAGGTGAACCACATGTACTAATGGTGCAATTAAATTTCCCTTTGTCTTAAAATATTGTAAGAGGGTATTATGCTATCATTATTCTAATCATAACTTTTGTCTCTGCTCTATTCTTCTACATTTCAAATCAATTGTACTATTTCCATCTAGGTCAATACTGAACAAGATGGTATAGAGAAGGATAATTTCCCTTAGGGTATATATCTGTAGCACTTGTGACTGAGGAGACCCTTTATGTTAATACAAATCCTCTGTAATAATTTGAAACTCCAGCACTCATGTCAGACATTTCCAAAGTATATTGCATTCTATCTAAGGCAATATGCAGGATAGTCATGCTGACAAAATGCAAAGTAGTGATATTGACCCTAAAAGCTCCTCTTGACTGGCCTAAAATCTTTCGATATGAGATAATCCAATTCTCTTCTTTTTTCATTTCTGACAAAACACAGAGATTGTTCCATCCTAGGCTCTCTTGAAAAAAAGGCAAATTGAACCATCACCTTGACTCAGAGAAAATAATTCAGCAGCTTCTGTGACCAGAAATCTGCCACTCAGAAGAAGGAGGCCTTTTCCTCAGCAAAGGCATCTGTGCTACTGCTGGAATCCTCTGATTTCTGTTGCCTAGGCAGTCTGATCATCAATATTCTGAGGATCACATTCATCCTTGGTTTTATGAGCAAATGATATGCAGCATGATATTTATACTAGTTACTGGTGCTTTACAGGTATCTAGGGAAGTGTCTTTGGTAGCTCAGAAGCATAATGCATGGGCCAATCAATTAAGGTAGTCTCAGAGCCATAGTTAATCTCTAAATAATATTAGAAAATTTTACTACTGTCACATGTGCCATAACCATGGACTTTATGGGTAAATTAGAAATTTGAAAGTCAAAATCCAAGAAATGTTTTCTTTATGCTTTACAAATTTCAAGTTAAGTGTCATAGAAATATTGCTCCTCATTCACTAAGCTGGATAACTCAGAGAGCATATAAGACTGAATACTAGGAAACATATATAGGTACATCTATGTATATATATTTATATATGTATATGTAAATATGCAAACTCACATGTATGTGTATGCATACACATACAAGTATATATGTGTGTATGTATATCCCTGTACCCCAATCGAGGGAGGAGGATACTACATAAAGGATAATTTTGGAAAGTTGACAAGTCTCCTAAAATATCTGAGTGGAGAAAAGATAGATTCTGCTCTTTTCAGCAGTTTAGAAAAAAAGAGAAATCTCCATACTTAGTTGGGAAATCCCTAAGGCTCCATATAAATGGAATCATTTGTAATCAATATAGGTGAAATGCTGTTCATGACAATTCTAGTCAAGAAATTTTGTATGATAAAAACTGTTTTCAGTTTGATCTGTGGGAGGTCTTTGACTAATTTTTCTTTTGTGGGTTTCTCCCTGGGAGTTGCGGACTCTCTGGTTCCTGCCCAATCAGACTATTTTGAATCCATACAAATAGGAAGCTGGATAAAAATTGGGTTTTTTCTTATCTTTTTTTAGTACCTCTTCCTGAATATTCCCATGACTTCATGCTATATCCAGGTAGGAGATCACTGATCTGTCTCTGATCACTCATCTATGTCCCCAAATCTATCACCCATACCTCTCTTCCCTTCCTTTACCTCTTTCTGGCACTCAGATTGTGGACATTTGGTGTACCTTTTCCAGGGACTTCTTCACCAGGAAATTCATCTCCAAGTATCATCTCCTTTAATAGTACTCTCCTGTTTCCTTCAGTTAAGAGTAACTCCCTAGTCCAGTAAAAATGCTTAAATCAATTGTATCCTTATTTTGTATATTTCTTGTATATGATATAGTATCTGTGAACAGGTAAACAAACTATCTGAGAACAGAGGTTTTCTCATTTTGATATCTATCTATCTATCTATATCCATTACGATAGAGATACTTAGCCTAGAACCTGGCAAATATTAAGTGCTTGATAAACGCTAGTTAATTGATTAATTAGTTGGTTGATTGACTGAATGGGTTAAACGTATAGAGAACTATTAAGGGATGTTAAGGTCTGAACTTGTTTTTTTTAATTACTATATGTTTCAGAAACACTGGACTCAAAACATGCAGGAGGCGCTGAATATTTCAAGAACAAAGCTCCTCCTGAACTGACAATTTGTGGTTGCAACCCAAGTTGGACTCCCTGTGTGTTTTTAGGAGCAAGACAAGTGCCAGACAACCTGTACCAGGCTGGGATAATGCTTGTATAGTTGGGATCCTTTGCAGATAAGTGGACCCTCCTATTTCATAATAAAGGAGTTCTTAAGAGAAAAGAATATGGCTTTTGTCATCACCTTGCTTCTCCTCTTTAGAAGGAGTTACTCCATCTGAGTTACTCCATCTTTTCCCTCCCTTGTGATGTCTCTTCCTGTTTTCTCCTCCTGTCATAAATATACAAATTTCTGTAAAGACTGTGAGTCCTTTGAGTTTCACTTTCATGTTCATTTCTCTTGTAATAAACTTTGTTTTCACATAAGTCTAGTGATATCATGATTGCCTATTGACAGAGTATCAGTGCTTTTTGCTTGAATAAGGGAAGAAAAACAACTTCCTAAGTTATTTAAAGAATTATTCAAAAGTGGAATGGTCTGTCTTTATTGGTAGTGGGTCCCCTTTCTGCAAAAATCTTCAAGCAAAGATTGGCCAACATTGGCTTATATTATTGTCTCCAACTTATACCCATGTAGCTTATATTTACATAGTTATTTGCATGTTGTCTTTCCAATTAGAATGTGAAATCTTTTTTTTTTTTTTTTTTTTTTTTTTTTTTTTTTTGTGGAGATGGGGTTGGTTAATTGACCCACCCAGGGGCACACAGGGAAAGTAAATTTATTGAAACAAATTTTAAAAAAAG